>JAODUO010001262.1:0-15000 GCA_025642075.2 Ridgeia piscesae
AAATTTAAAATTTTTATTTTTCTTAATTCGTATGATATTATATTAATATTTTATTTATGATTCATTTCACACTTTATGAACTGGTTGCTCCTATAAAATATTCCTCTCTACTTCTAGAAGACGAAACCAAAGATTCCAAAGTTGAAGCTAGCGGAAAAGGTTAGTTTCGAACGAAGTTACACTAATACTTTTTGTGTTTATTTTACCAGTTTTGTTGTTGCAATTGTCTGGACATGTACTACTCTATTTCAGAGGCAATATTGCATAATCATATACTACATATATTTGTTTGGTTATATTTAGCAAATACACACCATTTTCAGCTTATGATCGAAATTTTTATTCGTTTAAATTGTATGATATATGTACACTGTGGTGACAATAGCAAAGGATTAAACATACGTGTGAACATGATTTTTTCAGATACATCCATAGCGAAATTAATTTCGCGCGAAATGTACGCTCATCTGCTGTATGTTTTATTATGTAGTTTGTAACTTTATTCTTAGCCTATTTTGAAATCCCTCCAGAGGTAACAATGTCATATTTTTGTTTTCAATAACGAATAAAATATATTATAATAATTTACATACACTCCTACCACTTTGTTCGTACATTGATACTCACATAGAGGAAGATACCGTACATGTTGAAGAAGAAAAAACATTTACATTTACCCCAGGGGTAAGCACACATGGACACAAGCCCAGTGGGGCATACACATACTGGAACTGGGAAGAGTAGACAAATGATCAATGATGTTGGTGACTACATACTAATGGTACATGTGGTTCCGAGAGGTGGGCAAGGGGGTGTCACAGGGCTTAAACCAACAGTAGGCCTTGCCATTGTGATAAGACAGATAAGCCTGATCACTTTGTAATTAGCCTCTCCATGTATAAACACATGTTATTTATTAACCGTATTTCAGTAGATACCTTTCTTCCAACATATTTTGCAGAAAACATGGCACTACTGCTGAATGGCTTAAACAATATAGTTAAGTTAGTTTAGATGTAGAAGGCGGTATACAGAATGAGAATAATTAATTTGACCAAAAGTACATTATATACATAGTACATTATATATATATATATATATATATATATATATATATATATATATATATATATATATATATATATGTATATATATATAATATATATATATATGAGACGTAATGAAGTGTATGATCAAGGAGATTAATTAAGACAATATACATGCTGCTAACACAGAAGATTTGGTAGAGAGGAGGAGAACCTGCAGGGTGACAGTTTGTGTTAATTAAAACTGATCAATTGGAGTCTAGACTGGCTGGAATATTTGTGGAGTTCCGTTAAGCATATTATATCATCATATTATAATTTAGAAAGAACTGTTGATGTAAGAGGGGAAGTGAGCTATATTATTTTTGTTCAGTGTTGTTTACTTGGTTTGTTTGTTAGTTATGCTAATTATTACCTGATGGACTGCTAGGACATATCCACAACATAGTGGCTGACAGTGTTCCAGGCAACAAGGTTGTAAGTGTCAGATACGACCTTGTTGCACGGAGTGATTTCACTCCTCTGTAGAGAAAACTTTTTTTAATTGGGCTCTACAAACAAATAGGCTTGGAGTGCAGATATAACATTCTTACACTAAGTAGACATGTGCTATGGGACTTCAGAATTGCAAAAATCCTGATTTGAGAAAAATTTCAGTTACAACCTTATTGCACTGAGGCGACGATATATCTGTTTGGTTATATTTAGCTAAAACACACCATTTTCAGCTTTTGATCGACATTTTTATTCGTTTAAATGGTACGATATGCGTACACTGTGGTGGCAATAGCAAAAGATTAAACATACCTGTGAACATGATTATTTCAGATAAATCCACAGCGAAGGCTAGTTTCGCGCGAAATGTACGCTCATCTGCTCTATGTTTTTATTATGTAGTTTGTCACTTTATTCTTAGCCTATTTGAAACCCCACCAGAGGCAACTTATTTTTGTTGTGAATACAAAATAAAATATATTATAATAATTGACGTACAATCATACCTGCTTAAACGTAGATTGATACTCAATTAGAAGAATATATTATTCATGTTAAAAAAAATATGTTATTTATGTTTCACTTTTTCTCTTTGTAAACTGTTTGCCACTGTAAAATATTCCTCCTTACTTCTAGAAGGCGAAGCCAAAGATTCCCAAGTTGAAGCAATCGAAAAAGGTTAGTTTGGAACGACTTTACCTTAAGACTTGTTGTGTTGTTTTTACACGTGTTTTTGTTGCATTTGTCGGACACATATTTCTATTTTCCAGAGGCAATATATGATATTCCTATACTACATATATGTATATATGTTTGGTTATATTGACCTAATACAAACATTTTTCAGCTTCGAATCAACATTTTACTTCTTCGAAATGGTATCACATTTTTATACTGTGTTGACAATAGCAAATGTTTAAACATACCTGTGGACACGATTATTTCTTATAAATCGATGGCGTTGCTAATTTCGCGCGAAATTTACGCTCATCTGCTCTATGTTTTTATTAGGTAATTTATCACTTTATTCATAGCCAATTTGAAACCCCTCCAGAAGTAAAATATTGATGTTTTGAATAACGATTAAATATGTTATAATAATTGACCTACAATCCTACCTGATTATGCGAAGATTGATACTCAGTTAGAGGAAGATACCACTTTAGTTAAACACCTAGGTAGGAAATATTATACGCATAATAAACATGTTATTCATTGCTCTTCTTTCTTAAAATATTATATTAATATATTATTTCAATTTATCTTTCTCTCTTTATGAACTATTTGCACCAATACAATATTACTCCTTACTTCTAGAAGATGAAACCAAACATTCACAAGTTGAAGCCAGCGGAAAAGGTTAGTTTGGAATGAAGTTACCTCAAGTCTTTCTGGGTTTTTTACAAGTTTTGTTGTTGCATTTGTCGGGACATGCATTACTCTTTTCCAGAGGCAATATAGAATAATCCTATACTACATATATTTGTTTCGTTATATTTAGCTAATACATACAATTGTTATATTCGGATCAACATTGTTATTAATTGAAATGGTATCACGTATTCATACTGTGGTTACAATAGCAAATGTCAAAGCATACATGTGAATAACATTATTTCAGATAACGCCATTGCGATAGTTAGTTTGGCGAGAAATTTACACTTATCTGCTCCACATTTTTATTGTGTAGTTTGTCATTTTTTTCTTAACCAATTTGAAACCCCTCCAGAGGCAAGATGTTGTTGTTGGGAATAACGAATAAAATATAAGTTATAACTAATTGACTGCTTATGCATATAATTCATATGCAATTAGAGGAAGATACCACGTCAATTCAAAACCTACGTAGGACATTATACGCTTAATAAAAATAGTTATTTACTTCATTTCATTCTTAATATATTATATTAATGTATGATTTCAGTTTATCTTTCTCTCTTTGTTAAATGTATGCACCAATAAAATATTCCTCCTTACTTCTAGAAGGTGAAAACAAAGATTCCCAAGTTGAAGCTAGCGGAAAATGTTAGTCTTGAAAGAAGTTACCTTAAGTATTTCTGTGTTGTTTTTACAAGTTTTGTTTTTGCCTTTGTCGGACATGTATTACTCTTTTCCAGAGGCAATATATAATCTATATTACATGTATATATATATATATATATATATATATATATATATTTTATATATATATATATATATATATATATATATATATATATATATATATATATATATACATTGATACATACACAAACTTATAATAAAACATATATAATTTCAGTTTAAATTTCACTGGTTATGAAATGTTCGCTACAAACAAATATTGCTTCTTACTTCTAGAAGGTGAAACCAAAGATTCCCACGTTGAACCCAGCGGAAAAGGTTAGTTTCAGACGAAGTTTACTTAAGACTTTCTGTGTTGTTTTTACAAGTTTTCGTTGTTGCATTTGTCGAGAGATATATGACTCTTTTCCAGAGGCAATATATAATAATCCTATACTACGTGTTTTTGTTTGATTATATTTAGCTAATACAAACAATTTTCAGCTTCTGGTGGACATTTTTATTCGTTTCAATGGTATGACATATTTACACTGTTTGTGACAATAGTAAATGTGAACACGATTATTTCAGATAAAGCCAGCGGTGAAGGTTAGATCAGCTTATCTGCTCTATGGTTTTATTTTATACTACGTCACTTTGTTGTTAGAAAATTTGAAAACCCTGCAGAGGCAAGATGTTGTTGTTGGGAATAACGAATAAAATATAGGTTTTAATGTATTGGCGTACAAACGTACCTGCCTATGTCTAGCATGCATTGATACTCAATTAGAGGAAGATATAACATATGTTAAAAAAAAGGACAGAAATGATATGGTTAATATACATTGTTAGTCGTTTCTCTTCATTTTGATAATATTATATCAACATATAATTTTAGTCTCACTTCTCTCTTTGTGACCTGCTTGTTCCAATAAAAATATACTCCTTTCTTCTAGAAAGTGAAAACAAAGATTCCCAAGTTGAAGCCGGCGGGAAAGGTTAGTTTTGGACGAAGTTACCTTTAAACTGTTTGTGTTATTTTACATGTTGTTGTTGTTGTTGTTGTTGTTGTTGTTGTTGTTGTTGTTGTTGTTGTTGTTGTTGTTGTTGTTGTTGTTGTTGTTGTTGTTGTTGTTGTTGCATTTGTCGGAACATGTATGACTAATTCCCCAATATTGATTAACTCTATATTACATATATTTGTTTGGTTATATTTACCTAATACATACAATTTTCACCTTCTGATGGACATTTGTGTTATATTCAATGGTATGACATATTTACACTGTTGGTGACAATGCCACATGTCTAAACGTACCTGTAAACACGATTATTTCAGATGAGGCTAGCGGCGAAGCTTAGTTTTGTACGAAATTTACGATTATCTGCTCCATGGTTTGATGTTTAACTTTGTCACTTTGTTGTTTGGCAATTTGAAACCCCTTCAGAGGCAACATGTTGCTGTTGGGAATAACGAATACAATTTAAGTTATAATTAATTGACGTACAAACCTACCTGCCTATACGAAGAATTGATATTCAATTAGAGGAATATATCACATGTGTTAAAAACTCAGGTAATAAATGATTTGGTTAATAAACACAGTTGTTCATTTTTCATATTTCATAATATATCATATCAATATAATATGTCCGCTTCACTTTCACACCTGTAAAATCGTTTTCCTTATTTCTAGAAAGTAAAACGAAAGATTCCGTAGTTGAAGCCAGCGGAAAAGTTTAGTTTGGGACAACGTTACCTTAAGCCTTTCTATATTGTTAGTATAAAGTTGTGTTGTTGCATTTGTCTTAACATGTATGAAACTTTCCAAGATACAATACATAATATATATTTATTACCTATGCTTGTTTGGTTATATTTAGCTACTACACATAAATGTCAGCTTTCGTTTCAATGGTATGGCAAATTTCTACTATCGATGACTATGGCAAATGTCAATAATACCTCTAGACATGATTATTTCATTTGTGCATTTGGAAATATTGACAATTTTGTTTTTGAATTTGATAAAGAAGAAACATTTAATTAAACATTTATTTTACTTAATATATAGGTATCGGCGAATTAATTATGGGAGCTAAGAGAAAGCGTTTCAGATTTCTGTATTTGCGTAGTGAATGATTCTGTAAAATAATCCTTCTTGTAGCGACCGAAACCAAGGGTTCGGAAGTCGAAGTCAGCGTGCAAGGTTAGTTTGGTACGAAGTTTACCTTTGTCTGTTATATATTGTTTGTACTTGTTTTGTGGTTATTTCATTCTTGGGAGCATATATGAATTTCAAACAGAGGCAATATATTGTAACTGGATATTAGGAATATTCCGGTTCGTGAATATTTAAATAATTTTCACATGTTATCTGCTTAACCGTAGTATTTTCAATTTTTTGAGTGATGTAGTATATTTCATATATCACTGTCATTGTCTTGCAATTATCAAAATATGTGATAGTAAAGAATATATGCTGATAATCTTGTTCAGTTTTTTACAGTATGTTTGTGGATCAGCATGAATAAAACAAATACTCATTTAATTGAACACTATTGTAATAATGTAATATTTCTTTAGATCAGTATATTTTTCTTAATTCTTGAAATATAGTATATTCCATTTTCTGCTCTTTGCGCACTGAATTATATTGTAAAACATTGCTCAACTCCTCTTAGTGAATGTAACCAAGAAATCCCGATAAGGTAATTTTCGGGCGAAGTTCATCCGTATCTGATGTATGTTTCTTTAGGATATATGACAACTAATCCCCGACCCCAAAATATATTATACCAATATTTGATGTATTACCCAACTACGTTACACTGCATGAATTGGAATATTCGGTAACATATATCCAATCTACTAGGTATATGGCGCGAAACGATGTAATAATATAAATCTTAACATACATAACAAGTACAAACATCACTTCTCGAAAGCGAAGACGAGTTCGTTCGTTCGATATTGCATTGGTTGGTTGATTAACTGACTGACTGGCTGGCTGGCTGGCTGGCTGGCTGGCTGGCTGGCTGGCTGGCTGGCTGGCTGGCTGGCTGGCTGGCTGGCTGGCTGGCTGGCTGGCTGGCTGGCTGGCTGGCTGGCTGGCTGGCTGGCTGGCTGGCTGCTGGCTGGCTGGCTGGCTGGCTGGCTGGCTGGCTGGCTGGCTGGCTGGCTGGCTGGCTGGCTGGCTGGCTGGCTGGCTGGCTGGCTGGCTGGCTGGCTGGCTGGCTGGCTGGCTGGCTGGCTGGCTGGCTGGCTGGCTGGCTGGCTGGCTGGCTGGCTGGCTGGCTGGCTGGCTGGCTGGCTGGCTGGCTGGCTGGCTGGCTGGCTGGCTGGCTGGCTGGCTGGCTGGCTGGCTGGCTGACTGACTGACTGACTGACTGACTGACTGACTGACTGACTGACTGACTGACTGACTGACTGACTGACTGACTGACTGACTGACTGACTGACTGACTGACTGACTGACTGACTGACTGACTGACTGACTGATTGTTCGACCGATCGATCGATCGATCGATCGATCGATCGATCGTTCGTTCGTTCGTTCGTTCCCACCTACCGCCGTTTTGAAACCTAGGCAATTTCGTTCACCTCACATGTGCATGTGCCTTTCGGAAGAGACACTAAAAGCCGGCGGTCTCTTCTATATGTTCAATTATGTTTAAAGCCACGAGGGAACAGGTTGTCGTCATATTTTGCATTTCTGATTTTATAACTATATCCATTCATGGTTATTTATCACCTATCGTCAAAATGGTAAACAGTCTCAATAATGGCTGGCTTATGCATATATGTCTGACCTTTTCAATGAAAATGTAATAAGTACAATTAGCTCAGAACCCAATCTGCTCAGGAGTAATTGGGCTATTATAAAAGGAAACATCAAATACACTTACATGAGTTTAATGAAACCATGCATGATTAGCAGGCAACCACACCATCTAGTGATTGATTGATCTACGGGTATTTAAAGGGAACCAAAAGGGAAAAGTTACATGCTATGCACGTGAAAGAGTTAATAAAAACGAACTATTCTGAATGGTAATCACATTTTTAAAGTCAGTGGTTTATTAGTAAAAGTTCGTAAGTCGCGCCATTTTGACTGATGTGTGACGTGGCGAATGTTTGGATCATTGAGCGGCAGATCGGGCAAATCTGTATTTAAAATTCCGTTAAAATAATCGCCAGGTGGCACGTCGCGATGTTTACATCCGCTTCGTGTACCCGGTAGGGAAGAGAACATGATTGTCGTTCAGAAATAGCTGAATTTCGGTTGCAACGATAAGGGCCAACATTTTCAAGATAGAACTGAACGCGCTGGTAAACCTGGTAAAGAAGACCCGCCGGAAGCCAAAATGCAGAGGCGAGTAACAAGCCGAGGCGACATTGACAAGTGGTCGAAACTCGCTGAAACTTCGAAACACTGACAGGTATTTTGATGGCCTCGCATTCGATCCCGGGATTCGGCGAGTTTCTTCTTAGTCACAGCCATGCCGTGTATTATTCTCCAAATCAGTGGTACAGTGTCGGATATGTTGTACACAACGGGAGGTTTCCCAATTTGAAACAAATATCATATGGGGTCATGGGCATGGCTCTCCGATTTATGTCAGCCTGACAAATTGTGGACAATTTCCAAATTGTCCACAACTGTGACAAAAATGCAGATCAATTGTTGTTTTTCAAATACTGGACATTATTATATTAACAGTAGCGACTGTGGCATGCTTTTGTATTATTGATATAGCATGACATGTGCGGCTATGAAACAGATGTGTGTAAATCATAGATATAAACAGAACACACCAGTAGAACTATAGCCATATAGGGGAAATATTAATTATCTAACTATGTGGTGTCAATATTGATTGTTCTTTTAATAGGCGTGGTATATTTAAAGGGAAAGTTTGGAGCATAATTCTGGGGGCTAAATAAAGAAAGAAAATCACCACCCATGTTCTTTATGAAATCGACTTCATGCTGAATAATATTTGTTTTTTAGGTGAAATATATGTACAGTGGAATGTCTCTATTAAATATAACAATTTGAACTAGGTAAAATAACACAACTAGCAAAACAAATATTCTAAACTATAACATATGTGGATATATTTATGTACATTCTGCGGTGATCTTAATTGCAATGTAACGTTGTTGTCGAGATAACCATAATAGTGGCGAGGTAACCATAATAGTAGCCGTCAGGTTCCACATTGTGCTACTAATATTTCTAATTCATGAAAAACTAATTTAAACATCTGGTTCTGTTTCAGATGTGCCATGATATATTACAAATGACCATGGATTTTATATTCTGTGTTTGGAGCAGACAGTGCTTCCAAATGTAACTGGTTAGACAACTTTCACATGTATCTGCCAACAAAAATGTAAGTATATGTTCATGTATTATAAACAGTGAAATGTGTTGCTCACAATTTATTGACAATGAAAATAACATTAGAGCAACCAGAACACCAAGCAAACTAACATGATACAACATTTATATAATACAAATTATATTTATACAATGAAAACACCACACATTATTCTATAGTAGAAATATACCCAACAATTAATGTTTAACAGTACCTGATTTAGGATCTTTCTAGAACATTTCGATTAGCATGCCCAGTTGTCCACTATGTCAGCTATGTCAACTAAAAAAACGTTCCAATGATTTTATAAAAACACAACATGTATTCTGCAATGATAATGGATTGAGTTACCTCCATTTTCATATGTCAACTGTCAACACAGTTCTTATATAGTGCGGTATCCAATCCTCAAACATGGGGGCAAATACATTTGTATTTGAAAGTATTTAAATAGTTTTTAAGTATCTGTAATTGATGTTTAGGAATAAAAAGTATTTGGATCCCTCAAGAGTATTTGTATTTAAATAACTGTCAATGTATTTGACCCGATGTCTGCTTAGCATTGTCCATGTCAAAGTGCTTTACACTTTACTCCCTGGCAGACCTACTTAATTAAACACCATCTCATGAATGTGGGAAGCATCCAGCCAAGCTGTAATTAATTAATCAAGACGGTTTGTGTACAAATATCCACCATCGTCTATAGCCAGTTACTTGTTTACACAGCTGAGTGAATTGGAGCAATGACGGGTGAACAGACTTGCCCAAGGTTCGACATATATTTGTTTAGGCCTTATTTTATTTCAGGTGTCCAAGTCGGCCATGTACAGAAAGTGTTACCCGGTGGATCCATGGCAGGCTTGGTCGAAGGGTACAGAGAGTCACACAAGTGTATACCAGCCATAAGATGGAACTTCTGTGCTCTAAGCGGAGAACAAGATATGGGATAACACTCAGCATTTGTTGACTGCTGCCCTTATAAATTATCTGATGATTTGTAAATAAGCAGATGGATTGATTATGAACAAATCAACTGTCTCTTGACACCAGCAGATATTGTTTCTTTAGCTTGGGCATATATGTACCAAGGACTGCAATTCCGACACGGACAATCATTGTGGGCAGCGGCCAGAGTTCTGACAAATATGTAATTCACCATTCACTCTTTCTGTCAGCCATGGGCTGGTGGATCTGCAGGTAAACATACAGCTGTAGTGTCTTCTGCAGCTCCAATTGCTTGCGCTTTGACCAGAAAACAGCCATGTTGTCACGGTTCGCTAGGACGTGGCCGGACGTTCTTGCTAGAGCCATGGTTCCATCCCTATAAATAAATAGGACATGTTGTAGTGCTAAATATTGACTATTTGAATTTACTATGTTTTTGTATGAAAAAAGGTCATTCGATATGCGCCAAATACGCAGCATATATGTTACAGTGTAATAGTGAACAGTGTCCTTTATTTTCGTGCAGTGTGTTGGGAGTGGCAATATCAACAACCAGGACACGATTAGGCTAGATACATTTATCAAGAAAGCAAATGGGATTTTAAGGATGGAAGGGATCATGGATAGAGTACAGAGGTTTTCTGACAGATGACATACATTCACTAAGATCTTAATTTGACAGCTGACAGGAGTGACATATACTGAGCTGCATGCACTAGAACTGCATTCATATTATTGCACAGTGCTTGCACAGATAGATAGATGATGATGCTGCTCCAGCTGCTGTCTTCATTGAATAGAGATGTGTGTATGTTTGTGTGGTGACACATATTACATAAACTAAGGTTTGATAATTGATTGCCTGATCACTTAGTGTTTATGAACTAGAGTTGACAGTGCTCAGTCATGACATTTCCTAATGTTGGTAAACTTGGTATTGAATACATAATTGGTAAAATGATACTGCGTCTTACAAACATTTCACTCCACTATGACATTCCTCTCACAAAATGACCACAATAGCATTTATCGCTACATTGTGTGTGTCATGTTGTATCTTATATTATGTGCTTTAATTTATATTATCCAATAAACACAAACGTTGGCACCTCAAAATATTAAACGAACAGGAATATCATGACAATGTATATTGTTAGCTGGCAAAATGTCATATTGAGACATCACGCCAATGTGCATGGTGGATCATCTGACCACATTGGATTAAATGATTGTTGAATTAGATTAGTGATTTGCACGACACAGTGGTTGAGGGTAAATAATTTCACTCATAGTGGTGGAGAAGAAACTGGTTCCAAATGTTTACGGAATTGATTAGATAAAATATAATATGTGTTATGCTTGTATCAGTTGGCACCATACTGTACCCGGTCGACCGTGCACGGTTTTAGTAGTTCTCATTTAATGAAAGCTTACGAATTAGTCCCACATCCATAGTACAAATGTCTATAACACATTTTTCTTTATTTCTGCAACAACTGTAAACATTATTGTATGTCAAATAAAATTGGTATACACTGTTTCACGGCACTCACATTCACCCCCAAATGCACAATACCAAAACAAATTAGGCTATAAAATGTAATATGCTGTGTGCCAGCATCGGTACATGGTCGGCATCATGACATATGTGGTCGCCAACATTAAAACAAGCAAGAACAATTCAGACACTTCCCAAATCCTCAGTTTTGGGAGTTAGTGTGCCCAATTTTGAGGTAGGTTGTCTCAATACAAATGCATTGAGCGTATTTAAAACCTTATTCAGGCAATTCTTCTTTGGAACCTCACCAGTTGCCCAAATATCCCATTTCGCGGGATATTACCATTATATATACATATATATATCCCGTTCTGTCTGTAAATCAACACAAATAAATTAACAATATGATGTAGCAAATGAATAAATGTTCGACCAAAGTTGGATTAATGCGATGCTGTACTTCCGTTTTAAGAATCTTGCCCTGCTGGACAAGTTTGGAAAATATGCATTTGCCATCTCAATTGCACGACATACACGAATACGTACTTATATTTAAGCCTTATACTAGATAATAGTTCATTGCGTTTTGTGTGTGATTATTACGCTTTTTGATGCAATAATATACAGACTTGAAAACAATTGTGAAGTTCTAAATAGGCAACCTTTATTGCCGGATTACCCTTTGGTAACCATAACGCATATAACTGGGACTAGAAATCTTAATAACCGTATGTGAAAATCAAGAATACGAATATTAATGTTGTTTACATGCACAAACATTTAGTAGTCAACGACCTGAGTAACTCAAGTGTACACATGACTATTTAATGCCCTATGTAGGGATCGTTCGTGTCGATTTCGCCACCTGGCGATCGGATAGTAAGACAACTATTTTATGTCACTGACATGGGAACATTGATATAACGGTATCACTCGGTGACATCACTTACTAAGAGGAGTTGTAAATATAAACAATTCAATAATCCAAAAATATTGGAACAGGTCGACTGAAAAATTATTTGGAAAAGCCAACTAATCAATTTTATATATATATATATATATATATATATATATATATATATATATATATATATATATATATATATATATATTTTAAATACATCATCAGAGGTATATGCGGACACAGTCCCATTTTTGTATTGCACATACTAGTTAGAACTGGTTACAAATTAATGATCTGCGATTTGTACAGCAGAATATATATACAAATTCCAGAATGTGTCCACATTGTCTGTTCACTGTGGGGTACTAAACTTAATTTACACCAGAAATTAAATGTTCCAATTTGATTCTTCACCCACGACCATTTGTTTTCATAAAACCTCTATGATAAAACCCGTAAGATAAATTTACTACAATTCAACCGAATTATGATGCGGATCAACTAAGACGGTTCTCTTCAGGTACACACAAATAATCTGGATTATGGCGCCAAACGAATTAGTACACCAGGGTGTGGTATTTTGCACTCATGCATTTGTCTCGCGGGGACGGAAGTCAATTAGCTCTTAATGTGTCGCCTTGCTAGTGGAAAGGTCAAACACGGTGTAGCCACGGAACATGTGATGAAACAGCAGTTGCAAACAGTTATATGGAAAATAATGAAACATAATGGAACGTTATATTTCTGTTAAGAAACTTGCCCAGCTGGACAAGTGTGGAAGCAATGCAGTTGCAGTGTCAACTGTACCACTATGTTCGCGGGATGCAGCAAGCCGTGCGTTCCTGGGTGCAGCTGCCCAACCAATCTACCCATCTACGAGAAAGGGACATGCATCAAGGCCAAGCAATGTGGTGGTACGCACAAAATATGTAATAATATATGTTGTACGTAAGTGTATTTGTATATATATATATATATATATATATATATATATATATATATATATATAAGTATATATGTATATATGTATATATGTATATATGTATATATGTATATATGTATATATGTATATATGTATATATGTATATATGTATATATGTATATATGTATATATATATGTATACATGTATGTTTGTATGTTTGTACGTTTGTACGTTTGCACGTTTGCACGTGTGCACGTGTGCACGTGTGCACGTTTGTACGTGTGTACGTGTGTACGTGTGTACGTGTGTACGTGTGTACGTTTGTTTGTATGTATGTATGTATGTATGTATGTATGTATGTATGTATGTATGTATGTATGTATGTATGTATGTATGTATGTATGTATGTATGTATGCATGTATATATGTATGTATGTATGTATGTATGCATGTATGTATGTATGTATGTATGTATGTATGTATGCATGCATGTATGTATGTATGTATGTATGTATGTATGTATGTATGTATGTATGTATGTATGTATGTATGTATGTATGTATGTATGTATGTATGTATGTATGTATGTATGTATGTATGTATGTATGTATGTATACATGCATGCATGCATGCATGCATGCATGTATGTATGCAGAAAGAACTACAGGGGATTATACGAAGCCCTGAAAGCCGTGTATGGCCCATCTTATCGGACAAAGAGCCCCGTACGAAGAGCAGCTCATCGAAAATGACTCAATCGTAAACCGATTGTCGGAGCACTTTCACACCCTCTTCAATGCCTGCCACACAGTCCAAATATCCCTGATTGACCGAATCTCACAACGGCTAGTGAAAACTGAATTGGACAAAACCCCAACACGGCAAGATACGCTGAAACCCATGGAAGAGTTGAAGAGTGGAAAGGCTGCAGGTATTGATGACATCCCACCATAGATTTGAGATAGTGGAGGACCAGCACTCAATGTCAAACTCCATGAATTATTCGTCTGCTGCTGGGAACAGGGGAAACTCCCACAAAATTTCCATATCGCTGTCATCATCACTCTGTACAAGACAAAATGGGAAAGGTCTCACTGATCCAATTAACGAAGGATAACCCTTCTTTCCATCGCCGGCAGAATCTTAGCAAGAGTATTGCTGAAGTGATTTGTAACCATTATTGCAGAATAACAACTCCCAGAGAACTAAGTGGTTTTAAGGCCAATCAGGGAACCACTCGTTTTGTGTTTGCCCTCAGACAGCTTCAAGAGAAGTGCAGAGAGCAAAGCAAAATATTGTTCATCACATTTGTAGACCTAACAAAAGTGTATAACACAGTGAGGGGAAAAGGACTTCGGAAAATTATCGAAAAGCTAGGGTATCCACCAAAGTTGCTAGCCATGGTCATCCAACTACATGATGATCAACTACGCCAAGTGAGACACAACTACATTCTCTCACGGCCCTTCAAAACCACAAATGGCTTGACACAGCGCTGCATTCTTGCTCCAACGTTTGTCACACCATTCTTAACCATGATGCTCCAACAGGTCACAGAGGACCCTAGTAGCAAGGATGGCGTTTATATTCGTTTTCATACAAATGGCAGCCTGTTCAACCTAAGACGTTTGCAAGCCCACACAAAGACCTAGGAAAAAACTGATCAGTGAGCTATTGTTCGCTGATGATGCTGTCCTTGGTGCCCATACTGAGTCGACCGTGCGGCGAGTAACATCTTGCTTCGCCGAAACTGCACAG
>JAODUO010001262.1:20000-25000 GCA_025642075.2 Ridgeia piscesae
GTGAGTTGGTGAGTTGGTGAGTTGGTGAGTTGGTGAGTAGGTGAGTAGGTGAGTAGGTGAGTAGGTGAGTAGGTGAGTTGGTGAGTTGGTGAGTTGGTGAGTTGGTGAGTGAGTGACTTGGTGACTTGGTGACTTGGTGACTTGGTGACTTGGTGACTTGGTGACTTGGTGACTTGGTGACTTGGTGACTTGGTGACGTAGTGACTTAGTGACATAGTCACATAGTCACATAGTCACATAGTCACATAGTAACATAGTGACTTAGTGACTTAGTGACTTAGTGACTTAGTGACTTAGTGACTTAGTGACTTAGTCACTTAGATACTTAGTTACCTAGTTACCTAGTTACCTAGTTACGTAGTTACGTAGTTACGTAGTTACGTAGTAACGTAGTTACGTAGTTACGTAGTTACGTAGTTACCTAGTTACGTAGTTACCTAGTTACCTAGTTACCTAGTTACGTAGTTACCTAGTTACGTAGTTACGTAGTTACGTAGTTACCTAGTTACCTAGTTACCTAGTTACCTAGTTACCTAGTTACCTTAGTTACCTTGTTATCTTGTTACGAAGTTACCTATTACCTAGTTACCTAGTTACCTAGTTACCTAGTTACCTAGTTACCTAGTTACCTAGTTACCTAGTTACCTAGTTACTAGTTACTTAATTTACGTAAGAATGCATTTGAGCATGGAATGTTGAAATATTCACGTTTAATATTGGAACGTAATGTTTCTGTTAAGAATCTTGCCCTGCTGGACAAGTGTGGAAACAATGCCGTTGCAGTATCAACTGTACCACTATGTTCGCGGGATGCAGCAAGCCGTGCGTTCCTGGGTGCAGCTGCCCAACTAGTCTACCTATATACGAGAAAGGAAAATGCATAAGGGCCAAACAATGTGGTGGTACGCCCAAAGATATAATGT
This sequence comes from Ridgeia piscesae, assembly GCA_025642075.2. Lineage (NCBI taxonomy): Eukaryota > Metazoa > Annelida > Polychaeta > Sabellida > Siboglinidae > Ridgeia > Ridgeia piscesae. The sequence continues at coordinate 20,924 of JAODUO010001262.1, forward strand.
ACTACTCTATATTGTACATACATATGTATGTATGTATGTATGTATGTATGTATGTATGATGGATGTATGTATGTATGTATGTATGTGTGTGTAAGTATGTATGTATGTATGTATGTATGTATGTATGTATATGTGTATGTATGTATACGTGTATGTATGTATACGTGTATGTATAGTGTATGTATGTATGTATGTATGTATGTATGTATGTATGTATGTATGTATGTATGTATGTATGTATGTATTTATGTATGTATGTATGTATGTATGTATGTATGTATGTATGTATGTATGTATGTATGTATGTATGTATGATGCATGCATGCATGTATGTATGTATGTATGTATGTATATATATATGTTTGTGTGTAAGTATGCATATATGTATGTATATGTGTATGTATGTATATGTGTATGTATGTATGTGTGTATGTATGTATGTATGTATGTATGTATGTTTGTGTGTATGTATGTATGTATGTATGTATGTATGTATGTATGTATACTGTATGTATGTATGTACATATGCATGTATATGCGGGTATGTGTGTGTGTGTGTGCATGTATGCATATGCATATATGTATATGTATATGTATATGTATATGTATATGTATATGTATATGCATATGCATATGCATATGCATATGCATATGCATATGCATATGTATATGCATATGTATATGTATATGTATATGTATATGTATATATATATATATATATATATATATATATATATGTAATTGTATGATGATATTAAGATATATGTAATATGTATATGTGTATGTATATTTATATGTATATGTATATGTATATGTATATGTATATGTATATGTATATGTATATGTATATGTATATGTATATGTATATGTATATGTATACGTATACGTATACATGTATACATATGTATATGTGTATGTATGTATATGTATGTGTGCGTGTATGTATGTATGTATGTATGTATGTATGTATGTATGTATGTATGTATGTATGTATGTATGTATGTATGTATGTATGTATGTATGTATGTATGTATGTATGTATGTATGTATGTATGTATGTATGTATGTATGTATGTATGTATGTATGTATGTATATGCACATTCTACCGTGCCGTGTGTACTGGAAGTCGTTTTAAGTCATTTATTTAAACACGGAAACATTAAGGTCCAGACAATGTTCGTTGTGGTACTTCATCATTGAGATGGCTAGCGTGGGAATACTAATTCCCTATTTGTTTTCGTTGCGATCTGTCCAGTGGAAACGTTGTCATCCGTCTTACAATAGTGAAGTCAAATCATACATGTGTAGCTTTTCTATTAACAAATCATGATTAATTAGATCAAACTATTTGCTAACATCTAGCATTACTCTGACATCATAATCTAATTTATAGGTCGCCTTATACCATAAGTGTACCATTTCCACAAGAACATCCAAATTGTTTAGCATCAATTTCACCTTCAACTGCTTCATTCACCTATTTCATTATTCAAGCGATTTAGCAGCTATTGGTGTTAGTGAAATTGGTCTGATATGTTTTCCAATTGACACATTTGGGTTATGTTTTGGCGACTGTATTTCATTGGCTTTTTTTAATCCAGTAGGGAGTACACATTCTCATTGTGACTTGTTAACAATGGCAGTTAATGGAGGGGCGAGAACATTTGCATGATTTCTTAACACCCACGCGGGGATGTTGTCAGGCCAAGTAGCCTTGTTCACTTTAACACATTCCAAGGGTATAAATGTAGTAAATGCGCTTATCGCATACTGATTCGGCAGTTCTTCATTAACCGTGAACACCTTGTGATTCGGATTTAATCGACGCAAATGGTCACTTGTAGATATACAGAACTCGTTCATTGTGCTGGCCAGTAAGCCACAATCATCACCCGTTGTTTTGTTGACAATACCTTGCAGGCACGAGTTGTATTTTGTTTTTGCGATCCCGATTCATCCATGGCTGCAATATTTGTTGAACGTACAGGTTGCATAACGTAATTTTCATTCACTATGTATTTTGTCACTCAAATGTGCTAATGTTGGTCCATTCATCGCTGTCATTAACATATTTTTTTCGGATGTATACCAACTGTGTTCAACTAGAGGAAATATGATGAGTTAAAGTGTACGTTTGAAATGACGCTGTGTTTCTGTTTTAAGGATCTTGCCCCGTTGGACAAGTCTGGAAAAAATGCAGTTGCAATGTCAACTGCAAGACTATGTTCGCTGGATGCCAGAAGCCGTGTGTTCCTGGGTGCAGCTGCCCAACCCACCTACCCATCTATGAGAGAGGGAAATGCATCACAGGCACACAATGTGGTGGTATGCACATAATATACTGTAAAACACACATTTCCTGGTTGAACTAAAGTTACATATATGCCAATCTATCAATATATATATATGGCATCTCTCAATTATATATATATATATATAATGCAATAGTAAAATTACACATTTGGAATAATGTAGTATGTTTTAGAATCTTGCCCTGCTGGACAAGTCTGGACAAAATGCAGTTGCAATATCAACTGCAACACCATGTTCGACGGATGCAAGAAGCTATGTGTTCCTGGATGCAGCTGTCCAACCCATCTACCCGTTTACGAGAAAGGGAAATGCATCAAGGGTACACAGTGCAGTGGTACGCGAAGATATACACTAATATACGTGTTTTCATATGCGAAGCCTAACAAATGCAGATTCAAGATCTGCCTTGGCGGTAAAGCACCCTGGACCTACCGATGTTAACAGAGAAACAAAATAATCATAACTCTCATAGGTGACTGAACAGTACTCCTTTGGAATACCAAAATTAAAAGAAATTCCCTTTGGAAATGACAAATCATGGATGAGGCGAAATGTTCCTGTCTCCTTCTTTGGTATGAGGCTTAGAGGGGAAACAACTAAATCTGGAAGTGGCGGTGTTAAAATGGGCCAGCAATACGACCTAATTTTTGTTCCTTTTGGGTCATGCCTGTTGCAATGCAGATATTCTGTAAGAGTGAAGGGTGGTTTGCTGGAACTGGTCTATCAATGGTCCTGAAGGTAGTACGACGACGTTTTGTTGTGCTGCGTGTCGTCACGTCATCACGGTAACGGGCCGGACGGGTCGACTTCCTTCCTATTTTGGGTGGCATTCTGAAACTGTAATGCCAACCGGACAGCACGAACCTCACAGTTAATATCCACGTATTCCTCCGTAGCCGAAGGCAGCTATTAAAGTAATTTTAGTTACCGTCACAGGAATCAAGAAATGTGTGACAATACCCGTTTGGAATTAATTGAATGCCATAAAGTAACTTGCAAAACAAAACAAACACCCATGTCGAAAGTACACTTTATTATAAAATATTGCATATAATAAAAGCAGCGAAACCGTGGCACATAATAAAACAGCCAATCCGTGGCTTATAATAAAAGCGCCAATCTGTGGCACATAGTAATATTCGACCAATCCGTGGCCTTATAAATTGCAGGCCAATCCGTGGCATACATTAAAACGGCGGCCAGTCCAGGCACAACATCTACGGCCAATCCAGGCACAACCTCCACGGCCAATCCAGGCACAACGAATCACCAACTCCAGCAGAAATGTTCATCCACAGCCATATTAAATCGTGAAACTTGCCACGAGGCCGTCACCGATTTAAATGGTATAGTCAAACAGGGAGCCGTCAAATAGCTGACTACGACAATGACCGTTGCCACGAGGCTATCATGTGTCGGACGTCAACCATTTGTAAATTAAAAATAATTATTGGTAAACAAGTCAATGACTGTCGCCACGAGGCTGGCATAGCTGCTACCCATCTCACAAGAGTTATTACCGATTAAACACGTTATTTGTTGTGGCTAAAGTGGACGGTGAATAAACAAATGAGCAATGCCACGAGGCTGTCAGTGTTCTCACATTTTCCATGGATCAGTATGGTAACACGGTTTTATTTCAAATTTTTATTTTATTACAAGTCTATTGCCAAGTTATGGTAAATCCAGACCGCCAAAGTAATAAACACAACCGTCGATTACTTAGATAGTATTAGCGGCAGCGATAATCGCACCTCGAACGC
>JAODUO010001262.1:30000-128887 GCA_025642075.2 Ridgeia piscesae
TCCAACCCATCTACCCGTTTACGAGAATGGGAAATGCATTAAAGGCTCACAGTGTGGTGGTACGCACATGATATACTGCAGTACAACTGTATGCTACTTCAATAAATGTTATTCTGCTATTCTCGTCCAAAAATAACAGATTTACTATGCAAATGGTAATAACAATTCTTAGTAACGCGAGACGATATTCTAAAGAACTACTTTTTTTAGCCATTCTGCTAAACGACCAGGCTTGTCAACGAATTGTCAATGAATTCCTGTTGTTATGACATATTCGAACGCGAATGCGAATGTGTTGTGATTGCGTATGATTACGCTTACGAATGCGAATGCTTTATGATTGCGTACAAATACGAAATTATTGTTTAAGAGTGGCAGCTGGAGGGGTTTTCAGTTTTTATGAACTACGTTCTTCAACTGTTGGGCACTAAGAAGACAATTGCACACTGATTGCCACTTTCCAGTGATGCGTGTGTGTTTGTCTATTTGCTATCCGTTTGTCTATATGTCTGTATGTCTGTACGTCTGTATGTCTGTACGTCTGTACGTCTGTACGTCTGTACGTCTGTACGTCTGTACGTCTGTACGTCTGTACGTCTGTACGTCTGTACGTCTGTACGTCTGTACGTCTGTACGTCTGTACGTCTGTACGTCTGTACGTCTGTACGTCTGTACGTCTGTACGTCTGTACGTCTGTACGTCTGTACGTCTGTACGTCTGTACGTCTGTACGTCTGTACGTCTGTAGTCTGTACGTCTGTACGTCTGTACGTCTGTACGTCTGTACGTCTGTACGTCTGTACGTCTGTACGTCTGTACGTCTGTACGTCTGTACGTCTGTACGTCTGTACGTCTGTACGTCTGTACGTCTGTACGTCTGTACGTCTGTACGTCTGTACGTCTGTACGTCTGTACGTCTGTACGTCTGTACGTCTGTACGTCTGTACGTCTGTACGTCTGTACGTCTGTACGTCTGTACGTCTGTACGTCTGTACGTCTGTACGTCTGTACGTCTGTACGTCTGTACGTCTGTACGTCTGTACGTCTGTACGTCTGTACGTCTGTACGTCTGTACGTCTGTACGTCTGTACGTCTGTACGTCTGTACGTCTGTACGTCTGTACGTCTGTACGTCTGTACGTCTGTACGTCTGTTCGTCTGTACGTCTGTACGTCTGTACGGCTGTACGTCTGTACGTCTGTACGTCTGTACGTCTGTACGTCTGTACGTCTGTACGTCTGTATGTCTGTACGTCTGTACGTCTGTACGTCTGTACGTCTGTACGTCTGTACGTATGTACGTCTGTACGTCTGTACGTCTGTACGTCTGTACGTCTGTACGTCTGTACGTCTGTACGTCTGTACGCCTGTACGCCTGTACGCCTGTACGCCTGTACGCCTGTACGCCTGTACGCCTGTACGCCTGTACGCCTGTACGCCTGTACGCCTGTACGCCTGTACGCCTGTACGCCTGTACGCCTGTACGCCTGTACGCCTGTACGCCTGTACGCCTGTACGCCTGTACGCCTGTACGCCTGTACGCCTGTACGCCTGTACGCCTGTACGCCTGTACGCCTGTACGCCTGTACGCCTGTACGCCTGTACGCCTGTACGCCTGTACGCCTGTACGCCTGTACGCCTGTACGCCTGTACGCCTGTACGCCTGTACGCCTGTACGCCTGTACGCCTGTACGCCTGTACGCCTGTACGCCTGTACGCCTGTACGCCTGTACGCCTGTACGCCTGTACGCCTGTACGCCTGTACGCCTGTACGCCTGTACGCCTGTACGCCTGTACGCCTGTACGCCTGTACGCCTGTACGCCTGTACGCCTGTACGCCTGTACGCCTGTACGGCTGTACGGCTGTACGTCTGTACGGCTGTACGGCTGTACGGCTGTACGTCTGTACGTCTGTACGTCTGTACGTCTGTACGTCTGTACGTCTGTACGTCTGTACGTCTGTACGTCTGTACGTCTGTACGTCTGTACGTCTGTTCGTCTGTTCGTCTGTACTTCTGTACGTCTGTACGTCTGTACGCCTGTACGCCTGTACGCCTGTACGCCTGTACGCCTGTACGCCTGTACGCCTGTACGCATGTACGCATGTACGTCTGTACGTCTGTACGTCTGTACGTCTGTACGTCTGTACGTCTATACGTCTATACGTCTATACGTCTATATGTCTATATGTCTATATTTATATATGTCTATATGTCTATATGTCTATATTTATATATGTCTATATGTCTATATGTATATATGTATACATATATATATTGGGTGGGTGGTGGGTGGGTGGGTGGTGGGTGGGTGGATGGGTGGGTGGGTGGGTGGGTGGGTGGGTGGGTGGGTGTGGTGGGTGGGTGGGTGGGTGGGTGGATGGGTGGATGGATATATAGATGACTGGATTGACACACACATCTATATATATATATATATATATATATATATATATATATGTGTGTGTGTGTGTGTGTGTGTGTGTGTGTGTGTGTCAATGTGTGCCATTACGATAATGTTTCATTATTATAATTATATTGTGGCAGGAACTTGACATTTATTTGAATAGTTAAAGTGCGATTTAGCAATGATGCTACGCTACATTTCTGTTTTTAGACAGTTGCCCTCGTGGACAAGTATGGAAAGAATGCAGTTGCAATCTCAATTGCTACACCATGTTCTCGGGATGCCGGACGCCGTGCTCTCCTGGATGTAGCTGCCCAAACTACCTACCCATTTATGAGAATGGGATATGCATAAAGGCCACACAATGTGGTGGTGCGCGCAAATTATTCTGTCACACAGGAGTATTTTCCTTGAAAAAATTATGTATCGCGCTAATCTGCTTTCAAAAGTAATCCGTTTAAATATGCGAGCGTTAACGATAATAGTCAACACTGTTTTAAACTGAGCCTTGAGAACAATTGTGTTGGAGTAAATCATTATTGAATGTAGTTATGCACGCATACTTTAATATATATTTACCGATATGAAAGGAGGTTATGTCATTCGAAAGGCATTCTTTACAATAGTCGTAGTTCTATCTTTCTTTTCCCTCCCCTCTCTCTTTCTATCTCTCCCTCCTCTCTCTTTCGCTCTCTCGTTCTCTCGCTCTCTCGCTCTCTCGCTCTCTCGCTCTCTCGCTCTCTCGCTCTCTCGCTCTCTCGCTCTCTCGCTCTCTCGCTCTCTCGCTCTCTCGCTCTCTCGCTCTCTCGCTCTCTCTCTCTCTCATATATATATATATATATATATATATATATATATATATATATATATATATATATATATATATATATATATATATATATATATCCGATATCCATATCCTTTTCTCTCTCTCTCTCTCTCTCTCTCTCTCTCTCTCTCTCTCTCTCTCTCTCTCTCTCTCTCTATATATATATATATATATATATATATATATATATATATATATATATATATATATATATATATGTGGGGCACATTCGAAATAAACTATATATTATAACACATTAAGATAATATACAACTTGCAATTATATATCGTACCAAGGTAGAGTATGAAAGAAAAGAGAGTCATACATACATATATATATATATATATATATATATATATATATATATATATATATATACATAGTGATATATTTAAGAATTTATCACTATAGTGAACCTATAAATGTTCTATCCTATGAATGGTTTCGTTAATTTGGCATGTATTGAGCTATTTTTGTATTAGGGGTGATACTTCTCTGCTTGTTACGTCACGATAATAATTTTGATAAAATAGGTTCATTCCTTGTAACATATATACAATTATGTTCACAAATAGTTGCATAATGCAAGCAGTTCCCTCAAAGAAAAATATGTAGGCCAATTGTATTACGATAATTGTGTTAACTAATATGTGTGAAATGACCGTTCCAAATAATTTAAATTGTAACATAATTATTTGTTCTATTGAACAAATGTGTCAAATATTGAAATAGTATATATTTGTATTCATGAGTAAACTAAAATATGATATCATAGAAGTTTCCATTTGTTGTCCACCGATAGATCAACGTTGACCGTTACCTGACCTTCAGATCTTCTGAACTGAAAATGTAACATCACATATGGATTCTACATACCCAAATACCCCTAAAAACAGGTATTATACATAATTATAAGACAAGTGGTTGTAAAGTATTTTTATGATATGACCGGTGGCCATCTTGGATTTATGCAAATTACCAGATTTGCTCATAGTTGCCGTTTGGGCTGTCTAGCTGAATATATTCCAGGACCTTATGAGTCCAAATCATCCAAGACGTTCGTAAGATAGAACATGTATAGGTTCACTATTGAATACACGTGACTGTCAAATGGACAAGTTCTTAAATGTAACATTAAACAGTAACATTTGAGTGCGTTGAGATGTCTTATTCTCTAAAAATATATTCTCTGAAATTGTAAAACAATTTTTTTCTCACCCAACCTCATAATTTTAGTCGGTATGCGTTGTTGATTTCAATTTGTTTTGGTCACCCAAATATACATATGGCTCTCTTTTCTTTCATACTTTCATTATATATGTACTAGATATTTGCAAGTTATATATTTCCTTAATGTGTAATTTTTTTATTACAAATGTGCACTGCTTATATACATGTATTTCTCCCTTCTTGACTGTACTAGGATATGCTGTAACGGAAATACAGCAATTATAGTGATGTTGAGCAAATTTGAATCGTCAATATGTGCAACCAGAAAAATCTACATTGTGTTTCTGTTTTAAGAATCGTGCCCTAGTGGACAAATTTGGAAAGAATGCAGTTGCGTTCTCAGCTGCGCAACCATGTCAACGGGATGCAAGACACCTTGCGTTCCTGGATGCAGTTGTCCAACCTACCAACCTATTTACGAGAAAGGGAAATGCATAAAAAGCACACAGTGTGGTGGTAAGCGCAATCTATACTATAATACAGTATGTTGTCCCTTGAATCCATGTTACCTGTTATTTACCTGTCCAGCATAATCCGCCTGCCTATCTGCATACGATATGGTAATGTACTGTGTTCTTTCTAGTGACTACAGACAAGCAACCCGAACCCGAAGACAGCGGCGAAATTTAGTTGGGGATGACGTTTACCACAACAAAACATAATATTTGTAAATAGTATACACTCTCCTCGACAAATGCAATTATGCTAATGTATTGTAATCAGGAATCCACAACAATAACAGTACAAGCAGGTTTAAAGAACGTCCATGTTGTAATACATTGGATATGGCCAGTTAGGACTAACGTCATCATGTACGGTACAACACCGATGTCTCTCATTGAATTATTACCTGAAGTTTGTATCACGTGGTACTGGTACGTACCACGACAATCCTTTTCCTACCACATGCCTACAGCACGCACGCAAACTGTAAGTGAATGTTTTATATATTATCAGGGAATATTCCATTGTTCCATTGTTTCATGTCGTTATGATTTGCATCAATCCGTTCTTTAAAAAATGAAATATTGACCATGATTGTTTGGTTGTGTTGCCAAGAAATTCCGCAAAACAAAACCTTCTTGCTTGTTGTTTCCAGATCAGTAACTACATCACGTTGTTGTAGTCGTCAAGTGCGACCTAACCAAGAAGATAGACCGCGCGGTTGCGACATAATCGTGTCAACAACAGTGACCACCAATAATACTCTGAAGGTTAAATCGTTATTCGTTAGGCGAACATCGTAGCCAAAGTTGAACCGCTGGCGAATATGAGCAGTCAGATTTATTGCACAGGTTGGACTATGTGTACGTGCTGCATGTGCATGCGGTGATGAACAACAGACTGTCGACCACATCACCAATGACTACGCTCTCTGTGGTGCTCGGCCGGCGAGACTGGCAGCGAGAAAACGTTGCTGTTCGTCGTCATCGACCGCTCTACATCAATACTTGCTATGCAATTCTACTAGAACAATTATATGCTACGTTAAAAGCAACATAATGCACTTTTCCCATTAGGCAGCAAGGATATTATAATTAATATTATAAAATAGTATAACTTAAATGAACATCAATAATGAAAACATATCAATAAATAAAACAATCAAGATGGATGTGTGCCTAAAAGGTAGTTATTGTTATTAGTATGTGTGAAGAACAGCGACGTTATTTATGTATTGTATTTATGTTTATTTCATCGTCACATAATATATTTCATTATATATAATTCCATTTTCAAGGCGGCGTTCGACAGTACAGTTGTAGTTGACCAAACGCACTGTTGTGAACAGTGTTCTTAAAGCGACATTGCCCGTTCGTGGCTTTTTATTTTTTAGCAAAATCATGTTATACGGTATAAATTATACCTGTTATAGCGTAAAGAGAGTCAACGTATGTTTTCACGTACCATTTAGGGGTTGAAAATAGACTCAGTAAGGGCGCTTAACTCTGTGTACACATCGACCATGAGGCGTTTTCGAAACCGTTGTAGGCGTGGCTAAAAGCCCAGAAGGAAATGCATGATCACGCGATGCAGTATCACGTGAACACAAGTTGACGCCACTAACGCCACACCCAGCCAGGTGCACGGCTCCCAGTTGGTAAAGGTCAAAGTGTGGGTGTCACTCGCGGCGATTTGATTGACAGCATCGGGATTCTTATAAACATTCGACGTTTAACATTACAAATTCAGTTATCGTTCGTTAAAACATTTATTGGCGGTCAGAACGCTACAATAGTTATAACTTATACTGATTAACATGATTTTGCAATAAAAATAAAAAGCCACGAACTGATCATGTCGCTTTAATGACAACAGCATTTGAACAGTCAGTACGCTAAAATATAAATACTATAGTGCAACATTGTTTCGTGTTTTAAACCGACTTAGCCTCATATATTTAAACTATTTCCTTCATCCCGTAACAAGGGCACATCGTTTCCTTATAGTGTAACCGCAACTTAACACCAACTAATAACAACGTACGATATCATTACGCTAACCCTTTGAAAACATCCGTGGGTAAATTTGGTCAGAGGGGTCCGCAACATCCGCGCAGATAATTGGTAATTGTAAAACATGGCCGGGTTCTATAATATAACAATGACCATTAATTGAGACATGGGTTTGGCAAGAGATCCGACGAAAAGATAGCGGGGTAGTCTAAAATGGTTTGGAATGCAATGTAAAATGTAATACATACATACATAAATATATATAAATATATATATATATATATATATACATAGTGATATATTTAAGAATTTATCATTATAGTGAACCTATAAGTGTTCTATCCTATGAAATGTTTCGTTAATTTGGCATGTATTTCTCAAAATACATATACAATTTGTTGTATTGTAAAACACGTAAACTATTCATTGTTATGGTAAGTTTGTCAGCATTGTGACGACATTGATTTTACTCTTTTCTTTCTCTACTGATTATCATATGACAAACACAATGATTTTCATTACACCAGAAACATATATATATATATATATATATATATATATATATATATATATATATATATATATAAGATAAATATTTAGTAGAAAACACTTCAAACATTATACGTTGCTCACCATTGGAAGACAAGTGTGCAAATGTAGCACACAGGCAAGTATCACATTGGCGTGTTTTCTTTCAGAGACTGCCAATTTTCCATGTTATCATCAACGGCGAGCAACACATATGGTCAAATGACCTAGTATCTTGTAGACGGTGCAGTGTAGGCTCGAAACTGAGAAGACGTGAATGGAGTAATCGACCAGAGGTCTACATTGAATAGACTATTTGCTGCCCATCGTTCTTAGTTTGAATGTAGATAGTTTGGATACACATATCACAGGAACTGATGATCTATTTTGAAATATTGTACTAAAGCGGGGTTCAAATTGGCCCTCGTTATCCCACAATAATTAATACTGACGTGTCGAGTAGTCAGCATTTATGGCTGGAAAAATATCTTTATTTACACAATAGCAACCCAATATAAAAATAACTCACAACAATTCTTCTGTGAATATTTAGGTATTATACAATAGTTACATTTCGATTTTTACGGTGGTTTTCTGGTATATGATATTATTGCCTGGCGAACTTGTTCGTTCTTTTACACAATTGTGGGCATCCCTGTTTGGCTGCGCATTTTGGCTTCGTATACCTCGACCGGGTCGACAGTCCGAGCGGACGACACTGTCAACGTTGGTTTCGAAGCTGCACTTATCTGCGTGCGTATCGACTCGGCGTCACCCTGGTGCTGCTTGTCCGCCACGTAGTTCATACCGTGTGACATCCGGTCAAACGTCGTCGGCTCAAGTTCTCTCCAAACGAAAGCTACTTATCTTTAGAATTGTAAAAACACAAATGTGGTTAGAGCGTCAGTGTAAAAATAAAACATAGGTTCTTACACAGTACAGTGTCCAGTGTGGCATACTGCTCGAGGCGCTTCGCAAACTATTCCCTGTGTGATATTTATTAATAAACCAGCATTTATCTGTCTGTGATGCAATCAACCACCCTGACGTAAATGCACGAAGACTATGCATGCGTAACCGTATACCACTGTCTATAGCCCGATACTCATTCATACAGCTGGGTGAACTGGATCTGTGTAAAGCCCGAACTATCTCGACTGAGAATGCAATATTTTATCATCATTGCGTCACTGCAATCCACGTTGTGTGTGTGTGTTTGGCAGTAATTCTACATGACCGCCACTGCATATACTACTATATTTATTGTAGTCGTAGTACGTTTGAGCAGTGATGTATTCTAGACAGTATCTAAGCAACTACCGTGTCATATTTAATAATAATAATTGTATTGATAAAGCGCCGTATATCCGGAATTTACTTCTGGTCAGAGGCTCATAAAATACAACACTGCTAAAACATCAATATATAAAATGGGTTCAATTGTGCATACGTTGGGATAACAAGACTTACCTTTCCATGCTCGACATGCATCCGTGGAGAAGCCCTCCTTCCAGAAGTGTTGTTTGCAGTCACTACGTCTCAGCAAGTTGACCGGCACTGAACAGAAATTGTGCGTCGTTCTTTATGACTTCAGAGAAGCGTTATTAAAAGAAGTGTTTGTAGCAAGTAAATTTTGACAACTGAGTGATGACACCTTACCGTGATTGTAGTGAAATTGATGTATACATTTGTACTATACAAAACCTTTATTTTCAAAGTAGACCTATTCTAAGATAGAGTCGAAAATTGGAACATACGTGTCCCTCAGAAATATATGTTTGCGGATTTATACGGAGACACTATTAAAGGGAATAAAAATGCATATTGCTTTAATCAATATTATAATACATGCTGCTATATAGCTCCATGTCCACAAAGCCAACAACAATAACAAATCAATGAAATAAAAATTCCATATATAACACGTTTTCTACATTTTTTAATGGTGGTATCAATGAAATATGTGTATGGCTAATGCATGATATCCGTCCTGCCTTGGAGGTACCACTTTGTGCATAGTTATACAACTATTTCGGCTAAAATTCAATACCATTCCTAGCAATGTGGTACGTCTACATGCAATACAGGCCAAATTATACCAATATTCGGAAAAAACAAGATAACATTTACAGTGTTCATGTTATCATATAATGTTGTACTGACGAATGCTAGGTTCCATACATAACTAATTTCTTATCAATAAAATTAATAACCTTTTATTTAATAATGTCACACTTATGTGTGTACTTTGATAGTTTCGTGTGTGTATGTATGTATGTATGTTTTAATAAACCATCAGTTGGTACATTTCCAACATAGGTTTATTACTACTGTCACAACATTATTAAAAACAATTATTGGTTTTGATTACCTGGATGTGCTGATACCACTAAGTCTTTCACTATTATCCAGATACGAGCAATACGATTTTATGTTATCTTCAAGAAGATGGTAAAATATTGTTTAGTTGATCTTAGAATATAAGTTTTCCGGATTAAATGACCTGCAGGATTATTTTGTTTTAACGTGATTTTTTTAAATGTACATTCCTTTTGTGAGCATTTTGGTAGCATAAATGTATGGGAACTGTCACATGCTAAACTGTCAGCTTTATCTTTTAGAATTGTGGTCCAGGAATGTCTGCTTAAGACGATTTGCAAGGTATTTACGTTATATTCGCTATTACACTTGAACACCACATATATAGTAAGTTAATTGCTAATGTCACTTAGTACCACCCTATTGTCAACATTTCATTCAAGTTCAGACTTAAGACTAGTGTATATTCAGGGTCAGTATGTAGAGAAATGTAAGCATTCATATACCACCCCTTTACGACTTTCACACTTCATACACACACATATACATACACACACGAATGTTCATAACCATTGGTATATACTTGATACAGGTTTATGTGAATGTGTCATAGTCAATACCCGATGTTTTTTTACTGGTACTGGGCTGCACAATAATTATGTAACAGTTGACAATGTGTGATGGTACTATCAAGTAATTCCCCCAAAAAAAAAATATATAATACCTAATGAGGGAAAGAATACATTTTGCTCCCTATTTCCGGGTTTTTGACCGTTGTTGTTTGGCAATATGCGCGATCTCATCCAAAAAAACTGGGTGCACGATTGCCAGAAAGAACTATCGGGGAATATTTATCGACGGTCTGTGTGCAAAGTCGGTTGGGGTGGATTGTTATTAATTTATAGTATTGTTCAGTTATCGCAATAATTGTTATGTAGCAAACCACCCGTTGTAGATAAAAAAAAATCATGCATGATCCTGGTTTTTGAGTTGAGCATTGAAGTAGAGATGCATTGCCTTCAATATCATATTTAGAAAACAATACAAAACAAGTTGACACAATATATTTTTTTACGATTTCCAGCGTAGTATCATCCGTGGATAACCGTTAAAAAGCCATTTTCATCAGGGTGCGTCGGTATGAAGCCTTTCTATAACTGGCAAACTTTTGCTATAATTTGCATATCGTTTTAAAAACTCTTTTATGTAATCACTAAACATATTTTACCCATTCCCCGGAACCGATCTAATACCAAACATAATTGCCATAACTGATGCACTAAATTGCACAGGAATATGTATTGCCCATGAAGTGAATCACACACGCAAACACATACACATTCTTATAGGAATGCGTAAATATAATATTTCACGCAATGCCTTTCTTAACGCGATATTACAATTAGCAACGAACTGCGATATCATCGAAAGATCAGAGTTATTGATCATGGGGTTTCTTTGAAAATGTGTCTTACTAAGTAAATAATTATCAAGGCAAACTATTAATTATTTTAATATCCACGTGAATTCCCATTCAAAAACTGTTTGCCGTTTGTTACTCTTTGTTAATGTCTCCTTCGATGATTATATGGCCTTTTGTTATAGAAACGGGAAAATAATTAAGGGAGTCTTTGTCTTGGAATAACATTATTAATCAATTCACATACACAATCTCTGCCCAGATTTGAGGTACTATTTTCCCACATCATGCTAAGACAATTGGCACATAATGGTCATATGTATTAGCCAATCATAACTCCTCATTAATATGGATAACTAACATAATTTGTGTTTTCTCAAAATACATATACAATTTGTTGTATTGGAAAACACATAAACTATTCATTGTTATGGTAAGTTTGTCAACATTGTGACGACATTGATTTTACTCTTTTCTTTCTCTACTGATTATCATATGACAAACACAATGATTTTCATTAGGCACCAGAAGCCTTTCCTTCCGACATTGAACCCGTCCATCCAATACAACGAACAACATGAATTAGATTGCTTCATAGCGGTTGAAAGAAAGATGAAACGCGAGAAACCAGTGGCGGAAGACAACGTTTACGGGCCTTAGGCCACCGGCAGTTATGCTAGCCCGGAAACCCATAGCAAGATATTCAAGTTATCATTTCACTGTTTATAATTATATATGGGCAATGACAGGCGCATCAGGCGCAGTTATGGGAAATTAAAGGAAGGATGTTTTACTCATATCTTGCAATGGCATACATGCACGACCTAATGGCGATGACACTGACATACAAACAATATGTTATATTGCACTTTTGAGAGATGAACTGGTTCAGACGGAACTGTGGTAATGAAGATGACGGGTGTGCGAACAATTGAGGGTGGAGGGGAGCTTGGAACATTTTAAGAAGCATTGATCAAGCAAACTAACATACAATTTAGAGCATATTTGACTATGATGTGATAAACACGGAGCGGCGGTATATTTTTAATAATATTTCAAACTTGGATGTAATAAATTACATTAAATTACGGCAATTTATAACAAACGAACGCGTTATTAGAATATGAACAATAATGAAGACAGCTAGTGTGACGTTTTAAATTCTGGTTTTGGTTGTAAACCGTAGTAATTTAATTCACCTTTTGTATTGTGAATATGCATACAAATAATTCGTTGTTCTACATAACGCTTACCGTATTTTAAATGATATCATATTATTGTATTCGCCCAAAAATATCCATTGGAGTAGTATATCGGAATATATCGAAAATTGTAATTGGTAATAATGACCGAAATGTTTGTGCTTACTAATACCATAATATTGTTGTGTTCATGTTTAGCTGTTTACGAAGCAGGGTTATCGCACTATTTCAGAATGTTCCTATTGACATACATATGACGAACGGTTACTTTGATCCGTATTCGCGTTCAAAATGTGTCTGAACATAAACGAAAATAACTGAATGTTTGTCATTGTATGCGTGTTAATATTTGTATCGGCGTTGTGGTTTCATACATTCAACGTAATGCCTTGTTTAGTGGATCTTTATTGATGTTCTACTGTTGTACATAAAGTCGTGAAGATGGTCTCATGGAGGCTCATGAATACGATACTTGTCATGTCATTCTTTGATACTTAAAACAACGGTTAATGTGACAGTCAAAGTATGTTTTGAATTTGCCAACCACGCCAAACTTTCTGACTCAAGTCACCTGCTTCCCACTTACGCCGAGGCCGATCACACTGCCTTTCATTCTTCGCCAACGACTAAGAAAACAGTATATATTTGGCGCACAAAAGTCTTTCCTGGTCGTGAGTGAATATGAAGCAGGTGCACAACTTTATTTGTGCTCGGCGGGATCAAGCACGATTCAAACTGACAACGACGACGTCACATCTCGGATTCGCGAAAGCGCGGCAACACTATACATATTAAAAAATTAGCTATTTCTAATCAATCAATGTGTTGTCACTGTTTGGCTTGGTAGAAATTGAAACATATGAGGATTCAACATACTATGAATTCAAGCAATTTGTGTTTTTATTGTCTATAATTGTATGAATTTTGGAAAACATTGACTACCAAAATAGGTTTTATGCACAGACTAGTATATTATAGTGACATTTAAACATAAACATTGAAAGACAAATGGTAGATGAAATTCGATACAAGAACATGGTCACGCTATCTTATAGATAGGATAATATAAGACAAGATAGCTTTATGGCCATGTGTTCACATTGTAGTTAAAATAAAACATTGGAATGTGTAATGATATATATATATATATATATATATATATATATATATATCGTCGTACTAGTACATTCACATGAAAATAGATTCACATGCACCAAACGATGATGATAAAATATGCTACTACTTTAAATTAAATAAATAAATATGAACAATCACATAAAAAGGTCCGAATAATAAAATTTTCTTTATAACATCGATAAATAATTGATACGGTCTAGTAGAAATATATTAGCTTAACATGTAAAATATGAAATAAAATGATATATAATAAATTATGATAAAATATACACACTAACAACTCATCGGAAAGTGGAATATGTGTTTGCTGCGGGTGGGAGAAAAATCACTTTTGTTTTGACAGAGCTTGAACGGCTAACGGGGGAAAGGTAGTATTAAATCGGTTGGTTCTGGTTTTGATGGATCTGAATCGGCAACTAGATGGAAGAGGTTCAAATAGGTCATGGGCAGGATGGGATGAATCATGAGACATGAGAGTAGCTAACAGGCGCTGCTGATACAGTATTTCAAGCCTGGGAAGGTCTCTGCCGATGAGTTTTCACAACTATGTTTAATCTGAGCGTTTCCTTCTGTGTAATCGACCCAAACCATACTGTGATAGCAACTATCAGAACACTCTCGATTATCTGGAAACAAATGTCCCTAGTAGACCAACAGGTAAAGGTGGTGTAATGTAAAATACAAGGGGCTTCTCAAATACGACCTTTTTCTTGAATATTGTCAAGAATTTATATTAATGTTCTATGAAAGTACATGATTTATGTTTTGTTTTGCAAATCATCAAGAGGCAATACACAATTTATTAATAATCCTTAGTTTAAGATTACTAAGATAACTAGTCTACAAGGTAATTGCGATGTTTATTAGTGACCCCACCAGGGCCTCTGTTGATGACAATAAGTGGCGCCCCTAGCGATTACAGAGCATACGTGTAATATCCAACCAGTGGATTCCTCGTAAAATAAATAAGTGTCACATTAGCAGCATGCAAAGTTACACACAAAAGGGAGGCGTTTCCATCGCACATGTATTGTTGATTTGTTATGCCACGATTCATGTATCTATGTGATTTGATTTGATACCAAAATGTCCTTTCTATCTCGAAAAGTATGCCCCTGTGGCTGAAAAGCCTAATCCACCCCTAAATTACTGACATTTTAACTATATCGAATGTTGGGTCTCCTAATGCGCTACTATCTTTATTTTATTAATAATGTTCATGATCTAGATATTGATTTAACGTTTTCTTTTGTTCAATGTTGTTCAGTTTTAATGTGCGCATTTGAATTATATTGAAAGTCAAGGTCAATTATAAAAATCACGGTCAATACGTGCATTGACTACGCGAGCGCAAAATTCAAACTGATAATGCTTTACCATATGGCATGTAATAACTCATTGAAACTCTGCATCTATATATGTCAATTATACACGTTGTGTCCTCATATACTTATGTAAATGTAAGTGATTTAATTTAAAATGTGCTCATAATGTTAATACAAATTCTACACCGAGTTGTAAGACAGTAAAAAAGTATCATAATTCACAACAAACCGAAAGTAGTAACTGAGCTAGGAAGATTGGGACAGCATCAGGCAACGCACATGTAATCGAGACACTGACAACAGGAGAAGATAACTTTTATAGACAACTGCTAAGCTGTATACACAACATGCTTGTCAGAAATACGAATATTACAGTATGGAAAAACAGGAAGATGGTGATAAGCCCCAGAAAAGGAAATAATAAAGATACGAAGAACTACATAGTGATATGTCTGCTACCAAGCGACTAAAAGTCTCTCCCAAGCCCATGACAATTTCGGTGGTGAGCGATTATGCAAAATACGGAAGTAGGAAGAATATGTCAGAGTCCTTTGCTCTGAATTAACCTGGATTTGATGTGAGACATCCAAGTTTTAATGTACTTGATGTATATGATAATCCTCAAATAATAAGTTTCTTCAGCGTTCAAAGATGTCTGTGGTATATTATATATAGTAGATATTCCACTCCGACGAGGCACGCTTGACCAGCCTCGATGAAAATTATGGTTTTCTAACAGTCTCAATCTTAGAGGGAGATATCCAGTGATCGAGTAGAAGGCATAAGTAGAAATGATGTGTTCGCCACTTGTGAAGACAGCTTTCCAATCCGCAGGTTGGGGAATGTTCAATCCGTCAACGACGTCCCTTTCACCACACCTTCTGCGATCACGTTCAGCTGATATTGGTGAACATCAACACCATCAGCATATCTGAATTCGATGCTCACTCCGGCAAGACATTCCAGACAGCTACGATCAATCAGTAATAACCGTCTTCACATTCCTCGGGTGAAAGTGAAAGTTGGAACCCGAGCTTTCTCTGTTGCTGAACCAACTGTGCGGAATTCGCTGCCTACCAGTGTTATATTAGAACGAAATATAGCTTCATTCCGCCGGCATCTAAAAGCTATCTCTTTACTGCTGTCTATCCTTCTTAGCGTCCTAGCCCATTCATCCATCCGTTGATGACTCGCGCGTTGTTTACGTTTACAATATTGTCTAATCCCTTGGTTTTGTCACGCCACTGAGATTGACCTTCGATGACATTGGTGAATACGAATTCATTATGGTTATTATTATTAACGAAGGCGATCGACATAACTGTCTGTATTGAATTGTTTCTGTTGCAGCAGGCAGAGCACCAAAGATTCGATGTGATATAATTTTCGTAGTCGGGGACACATCATTCAAGTGGAAGGGTGAGCTACCTCCGGATATTAGGGCGTACTCGTTAGGACCATGGAGCTGGGCATGATCGGCATCTTTGATCAGGTACTTCATTCCTTGCGCTTTATTGGTCTTCGCAAAGAACCAATCGATTTCTGCCATTGAATATGGCGTCAGAGTGAGGATCATCGGGACAAAGTGATCCTTACTTGCAGCCATAGGATCTAACATATTAATCTACTTTTGGTATTGCACTGAATCATCTTCTAACTTGTTCATTATTATTGGGTCGTGAAACGTGACTCTCTTCCCGGATGAATTAATTTGTTGTGCTTTGCCATTTTAAAGAATCACGGCTTACATCTTATGGCTTAGCTGCTCCTGAAGACAGTTTGGTCAGTGGTTGAGAGTGCTTGAGCTGAACAGGATTGACAAAGCTTTGAAAAGTTTTGACCGTTCCCTTCACCTGATCCTTTCATTCATCAATGGGAATATATGCAAATATCTGGTAAGTTCTTTTTAGATGTACCGCTTTTTTAATCCGATGCTATTCTAAGCATTAACGATGGTTTGGTGAAATCGTCACATGGAATACTTTTAGTTTATTTCTTAGAAGTCAGTTCGTTATTATATTTTATGCATGTATATATATATTATATATATATATATATATATATATATATATATATATATATCAATTTCGGCAGGTGAGATGTGTATGCTGGGTCAATAAGGTAATGTTCGTAGTTTAAAAAGGGAAGCGACGTGTTACGCATAGCAGGAGCCGACGTTGTTTACTGTTCATTAGATCACGTGATGTCGTAGGATTTTCATAGTAGTTAAATATTGTTGTATAAGTCTAATTTAATTTAATTATTTATTAAACACTCATGTCATCAGTTGATAGACAAAAACTGTAATTGTGTTGCTTAATTGTAGTGCTCTTCATGTTGTTTAATGATTGTCAGTGTACAAGCTGTAATCGAGCTATGCTATGGAAATGTTCCCTTTCGATTATTGTACTTATTATGCCATGTATAATAGGAGCATTTTGTACCAACTCATTCAGAGGCATTCAAAATATTGGATGTAGAGCAAGGTCAACTACACCAACAAACCTTTATATCTTGCGACTGTTGATACCACTCGATTGTGACAAATAAAACACATCCATCATTAGTGGCATATACATGGAGAAGCTGCACCATGCCCTGTTGTGCTTTAGATAAGACAATGATGTTTGACAACCACGTTTAGACATGGTCCTTTTTGGTAACTGACTGTTTCAAAATTTGAATTAGTATTACAAATAACAGAACATTTAGACTAATAGTCACTAAACCTGTAAAAAACAATTTTGGACAGGATGTGTTTCAATTGGTGTTATTACTATTTTGAAGAAACAATGATACGGATGCAAACAGTCTCCGATGCTACGATAACCCAACACACTATCAGTGTCTTGGGTGGAGTCATTGCGCCATTTTCAAACAAGGCGCTTTGTAAATGATCACGTAACTATAACTGCGCTACGACGTCGTAATATAGAAAACTGATGATTATATTCTTACACTTCTCTTCGCATTCTCCTTTATACAAATCATATAGGAAATCAGCATATTAACTTACCATCAATTCGATGCAACGACTACCTCTTTATATTAATTAATGATGATAATAATAATAATAATGTATAGTATATATATATGTTAAATATATATATATATATATATATATATATATATATATATATATATGTATATATGTATATATTATATATATATATATATATAGTGTGTAATATATATATATATATATATATATATATATATATATATATATATATATATACACGCACGCACGCACGCACGCACCACGCACGCACACACACACACACACACACACACACAGTATAGAAAGGTCTTAATATGTGACGTAATTCCCGTGTACCGAGGTATCAGAATCACTCCCATGAACTTCACTCTTTTCCGTACTGTGAACCTGCAACACAAGACGACTTGCACCGGGTAATTGAGCAGACACATTTTTGTTACTGCGGCTAAGATAACTATTGTTTTGACAGTTGGCTCACCCTTGCGTTGTTGTCGCTGTAGTGATAAACGCGCTCGGCATATTTCAATGTAACTTCGCCAAGTGTACAGTATGTTCAATCATATTAAGCCGATTGAAGGTTGAAATAGCAACAGCAGAGTATGGTGGTTAGTGGAGGAATCGTCATCGTGTTGATTGTAATCGCGGTGATAGCAGGTGTCGGTTCATTCCAAGGGCCTCCTTACGAAAGGAGCTTTTCTAAAAGACCCGCTACGATTGCAGGTAAGAACACGTCCGTAATTATCTACACAGTATACACAACTTTTGTTTAAATATGGTTGTTATTAGTAAACACAATTCACATAGGTTTTCTTAACGACGAAAACAAGTGTGCAATAGAAAGTATACAACTAGGTTTTCGCTTGTATATGTCTCGCTATGCGTTACAGCATTATATACATTGGATTATATTATGGGATAGAAGTTCGTAAGACAGTACATACATGTACAGTAGTTCACTGAATGTCTACATGGCCAATCCAATAAATGTACGTACGAAAATGCACCAAGTGTGTGTGTGTGTGTGTGTGTGTGTGTGTGTGTGTGTGTGTTTGCGTGTTTGCGTGTTTGCGCGTTTGCGCGTTTGCGCGTTTGCGCGTTTGCGCGTTTGCGCGTTTGCGCGTTTGCGCGTTTGCGCGTTTTCGCGTTTGCGCGTTTTCGCGTTTGCGCGTTTGCGCGTGTGCGCGTGTGCGCGTGTGCGCGTGTGCGCGTGTGCGCGTGTGCGCGTGTGCGCGTGTGCGCGTGTGCGCGTGTGCGCGTGTGCGCGTGTGCGCGTGTGCGCGTTTGCGCGTGTGCGCGTTTGCGCGTTTGCGCGTTTGCGCGTTTGCGCGTTTGCGCGTTTGCGCGTCTGCGCGTCTGCGCGTCTGCGCGTGTGCGCGTCTGCGCGTCTGCGCGTCTGCGCGTCTGCGCGTCTGCGCGTCTGCGCGTATGCGCGTATGCGCGTATGCGCGTATGCGCGTATGCGCGTCTGCGCGTCTGCGCGTCTGCGCGTCTGCGCGTCTGCGCGTCTGCGCGTCTGCGCTCATGCGCGTCTGATCGTCTGCGCGTATGCGCGTCTGCGTGTATGCGTGTCTGCGTGTCTGCGTGTATGCGTGTATGCGTGTCTGCGTGTCTGCGTGTCTGCGTGTCTGCGTGTCTGCGTGTTGCGTGTATGCGTGTCTGCGTGTGCGTGTCTGCGTGTGTGCGTGTGGGTGGGTGTTTGTAGCAAATGTACAACCCGATCGGATGTTTAGCCCGATCATATCATCAAAGCGCGAAATTATGGTTATTCGTTGGCCCGCGACAATTTTCTCGACCATATTAACTGTTTGGCCGGGCTGCAATGAGTATTGAATTGAAACAAAACTGGAACCAGCCAGTAAACGATTTGGTTGGTTTTACTTATACTAATATTTTTGCAAAGCGATCTGCAAAGGGCACTGAGACAGGTGTATTCACCTTCAGCAGCGCCCCTGGATGAGACACTACATTTCCGCTAGCGTGCTGCCTAAGAGACCAGACCATACACTAAGCCAAAAAAAAGTTTTCCTAAAGGTCGAAGTACTATTGTGTAACACTAAGCGATGACAAGTTATATTTTCAAAAATCTAAACTGTATGTATCTGTGATGTAGCCATTTTACATGTTTAGGTTGTTTGGCAAATTTAGAAATAAATAACATTGTCACGTTACCTTGTTTTTCTTTTACAGTTATGTAAGTAGCCTGCATAAAGTATCACCGGTTGTATCACAGTAAAATGTCATCATTATTATCAATTTAATGTCAACGGGTAAATCCAACTCAAGTATATAATATGGTCAAGTACCTACGAAACCTTTTTCGTTTAAATGAAATGAATACTTTCAGTGTGAAACAGAACCATACTAGCCACTATAGTTATCATACTGGTAGCTCCACACATATAAGCTTTCTGAGTTCATTGTTCGTCTGATAGCACGTACATCTAGTCTCAATCTACACGTGCACCAGCATCGCCGTGGTTTAACCAACACATTCTGTGAAGTTTTGTTTCCCCAAAAATAAACTAATAGCTATTATGTCAATATACTGCTTCCAATATAACATCTCTTAGAATGATGTCTTACCTTAAATATGATAGGGCATTGGGCTGCACTGTTTTACTCTCCTAAGCATACACCCAATACCAGGCATTGCATTTGATAGGGTCATCAGCATGCACTATTCGGATGTAAAACACAAATGTGATAGGGAATGTCAATGCACATTGGCTATCTACGACAAATTAAGACAATATATAAACGATGGGTTTATCACCGCTGATCACGCATTGCTGATCGGCCAGACACGCAGCATAAACATTGAAGGCAATGCACTAACATGGCTGGAGTCACATATATCAAACCGGACTCAAGCACTGTGCATTGGTCACAATTCACGCAGAACGCTCCTCGATATATCCCACAAAGATCAAATTATGTTGTACGTTGATCTGCAGGGTTTGTTGCGCGAATGAACGATGTTTTGAAGACGCGATAAAGCGGATGTCAGACCACAGCTTCCTGCTGAACGAAAACAACACCGAAGACATAATAATCGCGGCACCAAACAATGACCACCTGCAAGACTTCCTAAGTGTTAGTGTACGTGGACGTGACATGATTACATCTTCGACCATCCTCAACCTCGGGATTACAATCGACTGCGGACAAACAATATGGTCAGACGTTTCGCGCGTGTGCAAATCTGCATATTATCAAAGCAAGTGTGCATAGTATCATCTCTATGCAGTATCAATATATACGTAAGACATTAACCCATGCCCTAGCGATATCGCAGCTGGACGTCGGCAATGCGGTGCTGTATGACATTACGGAGGATGACATTACGGAGGCCTTCGTGAACAAATTGCAGATGGTGCAGAGTGCAGCAGCAAGAATGATCGCAAAACAACGAAAACACCACATATTACACCTGTTTTTATCAAACTGCACTAGCTTCCTTTTCGTTGGCTTGTCCATTATAAAGTACTGGTCCTTGTGTTTACCGCCTTGCATTAACTTGCACCAGGATACATCCAAGACCTCGTGACAATATATTCGCCTAACCTATCCTCCGATCTACTGACCTGCATGAGCTGGTAATTCCTCAGAAAACGATGGCAGGCGGGCTCTCGGTGTACAACTCGCTTTGCCGTTGATAACCAATGTGCATTAATATTCCCTATCACATACAGTTTTTACTGGTTTTATATATCAAGTACTTTGAAACCATTTGCCAGAAAACATTTGTCAGTTAGACACTGTAACTAGATTATAAACTGTTTATAAAACTCATTTGTTTAAATTAGATTACCTCCACTGAGGAACTGTTGTGTCTGACACGATTAGAATATGTATTTTATTTATCGTATTAATTATTATTAGTAGTAGTAGTAGTATAAGTTATATAATAACTATATTATTTAATTTTCAATATACCATAATTGTCTACGTACTTTCTTTAATATGTTAGTAATACGCATCTTAATTACTAATTATATGGTATTGTTTATGTTAATACAATGTCATATTTACACATATGTACTTCAAACAATTGATTTGCAAAAGCACGTTTCATTCACTCCTCACATTCACGGAGATTGGGTCGTTTGTGTATTACTAGAACAAATTGCAATAACATTAAATCAGTATTTGTTGCTGATGAATGACCAGTTCACCACACTGTAATTACCAATTTGTGTTCCAAGGTTGTGTCAGAAACAGCAGGACACCCTATAACATTCCAACCAATACATGACGTAAACATTGACAATCTTCGTGAAGATCTTGAACATGCTGATTTCTTCATTAAACCAATAACAATAAATACAATATGTGAACTATTAAATCAGTGCTATCTTACATTATGTAGCATTCTTGACCAGCGTGCCCCAAAATAAAGAAAAGGTACAAAGGGTCATCAGAAATAGTACAAGCTAAACGTCGTCGATGATACGTTGAACGGTTTGGCGACGAACTCTTCCCCATTATATTGGTCCTGCTATACTGAACAATTACACATTTGCAAGGATATGATGTCAAAGGTAAAATCTAGCTATTATACAAATTATGTATCAACACATTCTGAAAACCCTCGTCTAGTGTGTGAAATCCATCTCCTCTAAGCTTCATCAGGACAAACCTAAAGTGTTACATGATTCTTCATTGGATATATTATTGCGATACTGGCAACTGCTTCTTGCAAAGAAAATGTTTATGAAATGGTTTATACCCTCATTTTCATGTTGAATGCTATTTACAACAACATTCAGTTAGGAGGAATTGTGTGATGTAATGACTTATTTATTTATATTAATTATTCCATCTATTTGGTTTACATTTTTATATATGCTTAGATTTGCAACACAAAAGTAGCAGATAACAAATTTATGGAAAATTAGCATGTATATCAGTTTACAGATAACCCCTTTTTAGTCAATAAAGGTCGCTCCCATTGGAGTTACAATAATCATATTATTTAATTCTACTTTAATGGAGGAACTACGAAGTGCAAGAAAAACGGGAACAAAAATAAAGAAATTATAATCGGTTGATTCCATGTTTTATTTTATTCTTGGATATTTGTTTCATATGTTAAAATGAGCAAATAATACATGTCAATACATAGCAATACAGTACGAATATCACACGTATACAATAGACATTGGTTGCTGTATCAAACATGTCCATTCATTTCACATTCAAATATAAAATATATTGACTATGAGAGTTTAAGTGTTTATATATAGTGTTCTAATAAATAATATAACTAACGCATACGTTTCTAAACATCATGAACTGCACATTACTTTAACATTCTCTTTGGCTACATTTGGGGTATTGCTAATGTAATGTGGCAAACTACATATATTTATATACTATTTGTTTTGGCAAATTCAACGAATCCCCCCATATGTGTTTCCAGCCTACCCTAATTATTAAATTAAACCCGGTTTCTGCACAATATGTTAAAACAAACGGTGTACGTATATATATATTACTTCTTTATGATGATCTAGAATAACGTGATATTCCACGATTGTAACTCCACGTATTGTCTTTTGAAATATTGAGTCCGCTAGTTTTGTAGACTACTCCCCCGATGGATTTTGAAACAAAAACGTATATATATATATATATATATATATATATATATATATATATATATATAATACTAATAATCGCAGTGCAGCCGCTAGATCATATATAATTTGTCAGCTTGATAAGCCGATTAATATTATGGATCCCTACATTAAGTAAACTACCTTGTTTTGAAAGTGCATATGTATTGTGCAGAGACGTTGTTGGTGTCCCACCAGTGGTGTACAATGTTGCATATGTATTGTGCAGTGACGTTGTTGGTGTCCCACCAGTAGTGTACACTGTTGCATATGTATTGTGCAGTGACGTTGTTGGTGTCCCACCAGTGGTGTACAATGTTGCATATGTATTGTGCAGTGACGTTGTTGGTGTCCCACCAGTAGTGTACAATGTTGCATATGTATTGTGCAGTGACGTTGTTGGTGTCCCACCAGTAGTGTACACTGTTGCATATGTATTGTGCAGTGACGTTGTTGGTGTCCCACCAGTAGTGTACAATGTTGCATATGTATTGTGCAGTGACGTTGTTGGTGTCCCACCAGTAGTGTACAATGTTGCATATGTATTGTGCAGTGACGTTGTTGGTGTCCCACCAGTAGTGTACAATGTTGCATATGTATTGTGCAGTGACGTTGTTGGTGTCCCACCAGTAGTGTACAATGTTGCATATGTATTGTGCAGTGACGTTGTTGGTGTCCCACCAGTAGTGTACAATGTTGCATATGTATTGTGCAGTGACGTTGTTGGTGTCCCACCAGCAGTGTACAATGTTGCAGCTACTGCAACGATTGGGAAGGGAGTTTGCGTAGACGCCTGTAACGGAGTTTCCGACGGAAAGTACCAATCGTGTTGGGGTTGTCATGAATACGTCATATGTAGGTGAGTATATAATAGCTGCCGATTTATAGTTTAGGCTTCTAGCATCATGGATCACTATGCAGTACAACTCATTGTAGGAAGTTTCACTGAGACTATGTATTAATTGCTTACTGAAAGAGAAACAAAAGTCAACGCTTTGGTTATATGGGCCTAATACATTTAACAGAAAGTAGCAACTCCCAACAATAATCGTATGTTGATGTCAACGGTTTACCAGAAAAAAGTTAGAACACATTGCCATCGAAAATATATTGACTACGTCATTTTATAAACAGAATGACTTGTCAGTATCGACATGGTTGGCTGGGTGTACTCGTGTCGGTCTTTTACTTTCTGATCTAACCATGAAAACAACGACCGTCAGCCGCCAAACTTATCCTCACATATATTACATACATATACATCAATTCTTCTTCTATCCCGTGACCATTGTAGACACTCGTTTGTAGTGACACAGCGGATGCTTTTGCAACCATGACGCACCATTGCTGTTGCTCTTCCACCATGCGCAGTAACCGGGCAGTGGGATGTTTCGTCCAGTCTTTAATATTGTCCAACCTGGTCTGCCTCTGCGTTGTTTACCCTCTACGAGACCAGAATGCACAGCGCCGACAGTGGCAGCGAATGCTCGTTTTACATGTGATTTTATGCGGTTTCTGTTTTTGTTACACACCTGATGTTT
Organism: Ridgeia piscesae; assembly: GCA_025642075.2. Taxonomy (NCBI): domain Eukaryota; kingdom Metazoa; phylum Annelida; class Polychaeta; order Sabellida; family Siboglinidae; genus Ridgeia; species Ridgeia piscesae. The sequence goes on from JAODUO010001262.1 coordinate 55,010, forward strand.
AATACTAAGTTTTATAATGCTACGCCGAACTGGACTGTATTGTGCCGAAATGCGAAGTTTCTATCCTATGAGCGCATTTCCGGACTTTTACACGATTGTTGCACTTGTACCAAGAGCCGTGATAGCCTACACTCGTCAGGAATTGTTCAGCCATGACATTGCTTCTGTCATTGGTCGCAAGCCTGTGCTGCCTCATGCATTGTTTAAGGTAACTAAGAAGGCGGGTATTTCTGCATTCACCCGTGGGTGCAGGCCAGGTCGTAACAAGCCAATTCGCCAGATAACTGGACATCGGCCAAGCCATGCACTCGTTTGGCGGCAATGCGGCGTGAACTGTACAAACCTGGCATCGATCAAGGCTGATCACTAGGCTACAGTGTCAGCAGTGACGGCGTCAGCAGCGAAAACTTCAGCGGCGACAGCGTCAGCAGCGACGGCATCAGCGGCGTCAGCGGCGATAGCGTCAGCGGTGACAGCGTCAGCGTCAGCAGCGACGGCATCAGCGGCGTCAGCAGCGATGGCGTCAGCGGTGACAGCATCACCGTCAGCACCGACGGCATCAGCGGCGTCAGCAGCGATGGCGTCAGCGGCGTCAGCGACGGCATCAGCGGCGTCAGCAGCGATGGCGTCGGCGGCGACAGCGTCAGCGGCGACGGTGTCAGCGGCGGCAACAGCAACGGCGTCAGCGGCTGGGCGGCGACGGCGACGGCGCCAGCGGCGGCAGCAGCGGCAATGATAGTGTCAGCAACGACAGCAGAATGTACGTCAGAAATACCAGTGGCAACAGTGTTGACACATCCGGCGACAGCAGTAACGGCCACTGTGACCAGGTAAACCACCTCATTGGCGTTGATTAACAGTCGATCATTGCGCAACAAAGCAGAGCTTATTCGGGATGACATCGTCGATCGTGAACTCGATATTGTATGTATAACCGAGACATGGCTTTCGACTAGTGACACCGCTGTCATAAATGCTCTATCTCCCGAGGGGTATACTTTCTGTCACCTTCCGCGTACCGATCGACGGGGCGGCGGAGTTGGCGTGCTGTATAAGTCGTCGTTTCGTTTGTGTTCATCGACGCCTTTGCCTGCTACCTCATTCGAAGGACTGGAAGTAGTACTGCGCGTTAGCAAAGCGGGATCGGTCATACGAATCGTGACTGTATATCGACCTCCTTCGACCGGCCGGAAATCGGTACCATTTCAAACTTTTCTCGACGAGTTCAGCATTGTGCTAGAACGTTGCGCCACACACCAGACCACTAGTGTAATCTTGGGCGATTTCAATATGCAATATGATGATAATAGGACTTGTAACACACGGAACTTTACTGAACTCCTTCAAGAGGCTGATTTTAGACAACACGTGAGAGAGCCGACACATGTTGGTGATCACATCCTCGACCTCGTCATTACACGAAATAGTCAAAATGTATTATCTTCTACATCCGTCGAAACTTTATTAACAGATCACCACGTTATCCGATGCGACTTTGTTACAGGAAAACCAACACGACCGATGAGACAAATCAAGTATAGAAAATATGCGAGCATTGACAACACCAAACTAGTGTCTGCCCTCGAAAACTCGGACCTGTTCAATAACCCCAACTATGGCGTCGACAAACTCTACACGCAGTACAAATCTACCATTGCTGGGTTCATTGACTCACACGCACCACTTATTACTCGTGTTATCATCATCCGACCGAAGACACCGTGGTACAACAGTGACTTATCAGATGCGAAGCGTGCGGAACGGCGGTGGCGACAGACTCGGTTAGTAGTACACAGAGACATGTACACGAGTTTGCGAGACGCCTACAGGGAGAAGTTAGGGGCTTGAAAATCTGCCTTTTACTGTGAAAAAAATCCACGAGTCTGCTTGTGACGTGAAGGCAATGTATCCAGTAACGAATGAGGTCACCGAACGCAAACAACGACCAGTGTTACCCGAATGCAGTGACTCCCACGAGGATTTGGCGGAACGTTTTCGAGTATATTTCTCCGAAAAGATTATGAATGTCCGACGTACAATGCATTGCCGTGATGCCCCACCATCCATGCAGCCAATTGGCAACGATCATCACCACCTTTGTACTCTGTCAGCATTCACACCCACAACTGCTGCTGCTATCGTTCGACTCGTGAACAAATGCCCTTCGAAATGTTGCGCTCTAGACCCTTGGCCGACAACACTGTTGAACACAAACATCGATATTATTGCACCAGTGCTAGCGGATATCGTCAGTGTGTTATTATAATCTGCAACTGTACATGCTGAAATGAAGCATGCACTTGTCACGCCATTGCTCAAGAAGACAGGTCTGGACGCAAATGACATCAACACTTACCGCCCTATATCTAATATCAGCTTTGTGTCAATATTTTTAGAGATACATGTCGCAGCTGACCTTCGGCGTTATATTGAGGAAAACAAACTGCTCGACCCGTTCCAGAGCGCGTATCGTCCGCACCGAAACAGCACTCGTGCATATTCACGATGACATCATGCAGGCTTTTCTGTGACGGTGCCGCGCCTGTGGAACGACCTGCCAGACAGTCTGCGTCATATAGACTCATTTGAACTTTTTGAATTTAAAGACACATATTTTTAAGGCCGCATTTATAAATTACTTGTAGGCATCAGAACATTTCGTTAACAATGAATTTATTTTAACCGTAATTATAGTGTCCCAAACTATTTTAGTGTATTGTGTTAATATCTTATAAATATGTATAATATATATATATATATATATATATATATATATATATATATATATATATATATATATATATATTATATATAATATTAATATAATAAGTAGTAGTAGTAGTAGTAGTAGTAGTAGTAGTAATTGTTGTTTTTGAAATAAATTTCAATTCAATGCAATTCAATTATGATCTGCAGCAAATTATACGCTTCATTATAATTTTTGTTTATAATAATCATACTTTATTTCATATAGCGCACTTCACAACATACCGCTATTAAAATGTATACAATAAGAATAACACTACCCACAGGTAATATTTTACAATAAATAATAAACATACGTAAATAATAATAAATAAATAATAACTAATAAATCAATACATAAAATAAATAATTAATAAAAAGAAAATATATATATATTATTATTAATTATTTATTTTATATATTTATTTATTGCTGAAACTATTGTTTTAGAAACTAAATTTATTTATTTATTTATTTATATTTAAACAACTTGATTTTTTAATTGATTAGTCATATTGTATATATTTATATTTTACAAATGTTGTATGTACGCCCCTCTGAGCAGAAACGTTTTCTGGATATATGGCGCTTTACAAATAATAATAATAATAATATTTTTTTACTGTGCCTTGCAGTATGATCTTGGCCAGGGAGCCCTAACGGGAGATGTGGTCATACCGAGCGTGTTTCCGTCGCTTGACCGTGGCAAGGAGTGGTTCCTGCCTGCCAGCGTAGTTGGTGACTTGTCTGTCGAACTCACTCTTCCTGTGCTCTGTGTAAGAGATGCGCATGAGTCTTCTGTGGCACGTGTGCTCGAATGCCTGCATTATTATCTCCAAATCGGCTGCGTGGGTCCAACTTTCGCACCTTTGTAACGGGATGGAGACCACAATTGACTTAAACAGTTTAAACTTTACTGGAAAGCTGATATAGTTGCTCTTCCAGACGATGCTGTGTCTCGTCATGGCCGACGCGGCCAGGCTTAGGTTTGTCTTCACGTCCAATGTTGAGCTGCTATCATTTGCTAAGGTGGAACCAAGGTACTTGAAGCTGTCCACTTCTTAACGTTTCTGCCCGTTTAGCGTGATGGATGTTGCTGCTTTCTGAGTGCGACTACTCACCATGACTTTCCTTTTTCCAAGCTTATTTCCATTCCGTGTGCACCTGCAGTTCTTTCCTGTCTGGTGCTGCTTCGCTGCCTCCCATGAGGTCAATGTAATGTGGGTGGCCCTCCACCAATGGAAATGGAGGTGTGGAGTTTCTGGAGGGTGTGATGTTCTCCATATAGATGTAGAACAAAATTGGAGACAGAAGGCATCCTTGGGATCTCCAACTGTTAACACTAAGTTACAACAAGTTAACAATTGCATTTATCTAACGAAGATAACTCACAAAACAAACTCGCAAAATCTCGCCGGCAACTCTACACCTTCGGCAGCTCCGCGGTTACCGCAAAATCGCTATATAAGTTAGCTTTACACAAACTACCGTTATACGGCGCGTTTGTGCATTCGAATATTTATAAACTTTACTTATTGCATTCGCCGGCGCGAAATAGTTTAACTAATTATAAATAATATAATGATAATTAATTATTTTCATCACTATGATATGCAGGGAAATATATACTGCAATTAACAATTTATACAACAAGAATAATACTATCCACAAATTATATTTTAAAATAAATAGTAAAAATGTGCATATATAATTAACTAAAATTACCTATTACATACATAGTATTACTCATATAAATACATAATAATAATAATAATAATAATAATAATAATAATAATAATAATAATAATAATAATAATAATAATAATAATAATAATAATAATAATAATAATAATAATAATAATAATAATAATAATAATAATAATAATAATAATAAATCTTGCACATACAGTAAAACATGTCTTGTGCGGCCTCATTCGTGAGCGACCACTCGTCTTGAGCGACCGTTTTCCTAGCCACTCATTAAAATATACCTACAATAAACTACTACTTGACAAATGCATCCAGCGACCATACACATTTTTCAAGTGATCGTTGCTTTCACCTATTAGCATTGACCGGATATGATGATGAACTGAGACTTGTATTGGTCGAGCAGTCTTTACATCGTTCACTCAGCGTTATCTAGTCCAGATTTAATATCACTAAAACAACAGTATTTTTACAATGGAATAATTGTTATCGTCAATGATTTAGTGAAAATGCGCCCCGAAAATGACGGGTCAGCGGCGCATGCTACGGATTTCGCCGACAGAGATTGCAGCAAATCACAAACCCGCTCTTGTAAACATATGTGGATATTCATGATTTCTGTTCAACTAAAAAATGTATTTATTTGTCCTGCAGATGTAGCAATAAATCGATGATACAAAGGAAACGAAAGTTAAAATGAATGTAGGGCCTAAAGCGTGTTGATTCACTCCTGCTGTTGCCCGAATATAACATTATATAATGTAACATAAATTATATGGATGGCATTTTTGGTCGACGATGTCGCATTGTTCTTTTGGCAATATTTCTATAAACATCTCGGTTGTGCTGCGAACAAGTAATCTTATATTACGTAAGCGATGTTTTTTAACAATTATAACTAAAACAACAACACCTTAACATTATTGTTTAAATAGAACATTACCTTCCTTTTCTACCACCATTTATCTTCCATATGCTACTCATATTCTGCTTAAATTTCAGCAATTTATTTTTTCGATAATTAATGTAGTGTTTTGTCCAAAATTATGATTACATATCTGATGGTGGAAATATTATTCATAAGTATAAAAATAGCTTCATTGATATTTTCTGATGCATAATACTACTACTACTACTACTACTACTACTACTACTACTACTACTACTACTACTACTACTACTACTACTACTACTACTACTACTACTACTACTACTACTACCACTACCACTACCACTACCACTACCACTACCACTACCACTACCACCACTACCACTACCACTACCACTACCACTACCACTACCACTACCACTACCACTACCACTACCACTACCACTACCACTACCACTACCACTACCACTACACTACTACTACTACTACTACTACTACTACTACTACTACTACTACTACTACTACTACTACTACAAATTGTTGAAAAAAGGCTAAGAGAAGTACAATATGTATCATGTTTACCCTTATAATTGCTTAATTACATACATAAAGCATCTGAACAGTGCACTAGAAGGTGCGACAACACGACTTACATGTATAACCATACCATATGTAATCAAACAATATATTGTGACAGTTATTGAAGAAAAAACCTTTATAACAATAAACAATCTGGATGTTTAATATAGATATATAATTTATGTTGGCAAAATGGTATAGAAGTCTAACTCATAACTATTCAACAGTATATCTGTACAACGCTTTTTTTAAATGATAAAAATTGTTACAACTAATCAGTGAATTATCGAGGGAGTTCCAAAGTTTAACTCCAGCAACAGAAATACATATACTTGTTAAGTTAATACGTACAAGTTAGTATGTTAAGTGATGATAATAATTAATTATTATATTATTATTATTTATAATTAATTAAACTATGCGCGTGCGTATGCCAGAAGTAAAGTTGATAAATATTCACTCTCACACACGGTATTTTCGCGTGAAGCTAACTTTTATAGCGATTTTACTGTAACTGCGGAACTGCCGAAAATGTTATAGCTGAACCAGCGGTCGTCACTGCGACGTATTATTTTTCCAAAGCGCAAATAGAACCTGGGTTTTGATTGGTTGGATCCACCATGGTGTCGGTGGTTATGCTAGATGTTTCCACTCGAATACCACTTTCTGAGTGAGCCACTGATGTGAAAAATGTTTTTTTTTAAGGTGCATAACAGCAAACCGTTGACTGTTGTTACCCTTTAACGAACAAACGTGTGGAGTAGAACAATTTAAAAACAATCTCAGTTCTAAAGTTCATATGTAATTTGACTTCAATCTCAATCTCTTTGAGCATCGTTACGTTAGAAGATTTTGAATAACGTTGTCGGAGCTTGTTTGGACAAAGGTACATTAGGTGGTTTGTATGATTGTCATCACTCTAGCCGTGTTAGTTTCATAGAAGTAGAGTATGTTACCTCATCCAGTACAGGTTAATTGTGAACGTATTCCGTTATTTGTTTTATATATATATATATATATATATATATATATATATATATATATATATAATAATGTGGAAACCATTTTACAACTTAGCGCAAAGTTTTTTCAGTATGAATTATGTGATGTGAATATAAATACTGTTTACAATTCCAACTTGTCGAAGGACGATGCTCTACGCAAAGGGCCCAAGAAAGGTTCTATACAGGAAGAGATGCAGGATGCGCAAAGTCTGGAACGACCTCTTAAAGCGATGTACTAGCAAGTCTCCAACCTGCAAGCATAGTAAGTTTACTAACTGTTATATACTGACCTTGTCAATTGATTAAACGCTCGATTAATAATGTAGTGTATCTCCATCCAACAACAACATTAACGCATATTCACAACAAAAGCAACAATACCAATAATGAGATTTATGTAAACCTTTACAGCAAGACTCTCAGAGGCGCACCATAACAAACTACAGCGTAATAGTGAATAGGTACAGGCAAGATAGATCATGGCGGCGCGGAAGGATCTGGATTGAAGTGCGGTTTCAGTAATATATCACTTCATTTTGTTGCGAGAATTATGCATAATCCCAGCTAATATAATACTATATTTGTAATAATATTTGATTCTAGTAGATACCAAACAGCGGTGATTCTGCTAAGCCTAGCAATGACAGCTCAATCGGTAACAGCGTGGACCCGCTGGAAAAACAAGCATCCACAATCCTTCCTGTGAAGCCTTATATTATATTATATATATATATATATATATATATATTTTTTTTATATATATATATATATATATATATATATATATATATATATATATATATATATATTATATATATATATATATATATATATATATATATATATATATATATATATACATATATATATATGTGATTGATTTATTGTTTTATAAATAATTCAGAGACGGCATGTGTATTTTGTTGATGTTTCTATTGACACCAATGACATGTTTATGTGACAGATTAATAATTTTGTAACCAGGCCACAAACACGTCCTTTGGGTTCTATGCTTAAAACAGGACTGAGGAAAAAAACTGGAATTTTATGTTGTCTCAAATACTCAGATTGACCCTAATCAGCATGGCTGATGATGTTCTTTTGTTCAATATACACAACTAATGAAATGGATGGAAACAGTAGAGTGCAACAAAACATGATGAAATTATGTTGTTTTAAGAACATACAATACTCGCAACGCAACGCAACGCAACGCAACGCAACGCAACGCAACGCAACGCAACGCAACGCAACGCAACGCAACGCAACGCAACGCAACGCAACGCAACGCAACGCAACGCAACGCAACGCAACGCAACGCAACGCAACGCAACGCAACGCAACGCAACGCAACGCAACGCAACGCAACGCAACGCAACGCAACGCAACGCAACGCAACGCAACGCAACGCAACGCAACGCAACGCAACGCAACGCAACGCAACGCAACGCAACGCAACGCAATCTGTAATGCGAATAATCTAGAAAAAACGAGCATAAGTTAGCCTAGAAGCAGTTGTTGTAACAACATGTGCCGAAATTGAGGTCACAAATTGTCGCAGCATAATGCGAATTATATATATTATACATGGTGTGACTACCGATAATAGTAACGGCCTATGTGCATGTTTAGCGCAATATCTAGCTACATTCTTTACAAATAACTTTCCCAAAAAAAGTACAGCAACTTCACGGACACAATTTCCAGAATGAAGAAGCATAATGGCAATGTCGTTTTTTTGTATGCGATTTCCCAACAAGACGTTGCAAGAAATCTGTAATTATACAACGTCTGTATTGATAATAACAAAATACCGACACCAAATATCATCGGCATGCCACGGCGACGTTCGTACCCGCTGCCCAGCCATCGACAACGTGGTCATCAGCCCAAAAGGCAGGCCGGCGCTGGTAGCCCATCAGAGTTCATTCCTGCCGCACAGCGAAATAGACCCGACTGATGTCGATATATATATATATATATATATATATATATATATATATATATATATATATATATTTATTCATTAAAATTATAAGATCTTACAACTGTATAAGTATCTTTATATTGTTATATATGTCGTGATTTGCTATGATCAATTACCAGATTCCGTTTCATTCCTGTCTGTAAAGATGCATAATAGGTTCGAAATGAAAACAAACATAACACACTTCCAATTGATACCGTCTGCGCTGTGTATGGATGTTTACAACAAAATAATATTACTATAATTATTATTGTGCAACTTATATGTTGTGCTGCAGTTGCAGCGAATGCTATTTATGTTGCTAGAAACCTGCTTTGGTGGACAAGTCTGGCAACGTTGCCCTGCTGCTCGTTGCAAGTACACGTGCAACAGCGAAAGGAGAGTATGCAGCCGTAGGTGCGTTCCTGGATGTCGCTGTACAGGGCAGCGACGATACTTGAAGAATGGCAAATGCATAAAGTGGGCACAGTGTCGTGGTAAGTGTCAAACATAATATATTGTAATACATCTTTCAAAATTCACTTATGTTTAAATATGTGTGGACATTTGACAGTGCTTAAAGACGTAATGAAAGTTTCATTTTTAGAACGGCAAATATTTTGGTGTCTTAAGCGACTTTTCGCCAATCAACGTTGCCCGTCAATTTGCAGCTACAGCCACGTTTTCTTTTTTGTCAATTCTCTTCTGCCTCTCTCTCCCCCCCCTCTCTCTCTCTCTATATATATATATATATCTCTCTCTCTCTCTCTCTCTCTTGCTCTCTCTCTCTTTCTCTCTCTGTCTCTCTCTCTCTCTCTCTCTCTCTCTCTCTCTCTTTCTTCTCTCTCTCTCTCTCATTCTTTCTCTCTCTCTTTCCTCTGTCTTTCTCTCTCTCTCTCTCTCTCTCTCTCTCTCATAAATTTTATATATATATATATATATATATATATATATATATATATATATATATATATATATATATATATATATTATATATATATATATATATATATATATATATATATAATATATATATATAATTTAAAAATGTATGTCTCTGCTGAGTACAGTAGTGTTGGAAGCACAATTGCCTGGTACACCTTGCATTTTGTGGAGAGGGTAATACCAAGTGGTGACCATACACGCTTCCACAGTCCTCCAAAGGCTCCAGAGGCAGCTTGAATATGGTTGTTAATTTACATATCAATGGTGTTGTCAGATGCAACAGTGCTCCCCAGGCATGTGACGTTTTTAACTAATTTTAGTGGCATGCCATAGATTTCAACAGGTGGATCGATTGAGGTTTCGCTGGGTGGTGGTTGGTAGAGCGTCACAGTTTTCTTTGTATTGATTGTAAGTCCAAACAGGGTTGCAGCGTGTTCAAATTGCTTGCATATGTCTCTGGTGTCTTCTAGTGTATGTAGTAGTTCACGAATGTCAATTATCGACATATAAACATCAAAATATACTATTGTTGTTGATCACATAGTTATGGAACATATGAAATCCGTAAGGCTGTCAACGTGTCTATGATACGAATAATACAATAAAAACCAATACATTTTTACAACGAATTTATAACAATGTGTTTTGACTTAACGACCTGATTGTAATTGTCTACACATGTAATGGGATATTGTTTAATGGACTTTTGAAGGACTGTTGACAATTAAACATTATTCTCCAACATGAAGGAAACGTTTACATGGCAATAATAGTTTATATCATTACGTAAATTGACACGAACAATGTATCTAGTATAATGCGGATTATATACAGCTACACAATATGCAGCAACCTATCATTGTATAGGATTACATATACGCTTAAAGCGACATGGTCCGTTCGTGGCTTTTCATTTTTATTGCAAAATCATGTTATACGGTATAACTTATACCTATTATAGCGTCAAAACAGTCAGCATATGTTTTCATGTACCATTTAGGGGTTTAAAATAGACGACCACGAGGCTTTTTAGAAACCGTTGTAGGCGTGGCTAAAAGCCCATAAGGAAATGCATGATAACGCGATGCAGTATCACGTGAACACAAGTTGACGCCACTAACGCCACACCCAGCCAGGTGCACGGTTCCCAGTTGGTAAAGGTCAAAGGGTGGGTGTCATTCGCGGCAATTTCAGTGAAAGCGTCGGGATTCTCATAAACATTCGACGTTTAACATTGTGAAGTCAGTTCTGTTTCGATAAAACATTTATTGGCGGTCAGGACGCTACACTAGATATAACTTATACTGATTAACGTGATTTTGCAACAAAAGTAAAAAGCCGCGAACTGATCATGTCGCTTTAAGGGTATATAGCCATGACATTATATATAAAACAATACTCTCCGGAAGCTATAATAACATCGTGGCCATAGTTTCGTAATCACAGAAGTATCGATAGACTTCTGTGTGGGTCGACCGGTCAGTCAGGAAAGCATGCTCCTAAGTGTCAGAAACCAGCAGTCGAGCGAAATAAAATAAAAAACAGTCGACGTCAAAGGTTGTCGGCATGCTTCTGATCGGGCGAAGTTTCTACACTCTGTCCAGGCCGGGACCATGTCGTCATCAGCCCAAAACAAAGGCGTGTCGTGGTGGGCCTCAGCATTCATTCTCCCGCACGGCGATACACACCCGACTGACGTTGATACATATTTCATTGAATAATCTTATAACTGTACTCGTTGTTTGTGTAGCTGTATTTTGCGTAATCGTACATGTATACAATTATCAGGTTACGCATTCCGTTCCTGTCTCTAAATCAGCCAAATATGTTCATCATTCCCCCATTCCCGTGCTAACAGTTGATCTAATCTTTGTTGTATTACAATGCTTCTTAACAACAAATATCATTTCAATCATGTTGAAGTGTAAATACTATGCTGCCGTTGAGCGAAATATTAATAGTAATAGGTATTTGTGGAATAGTGTTCAGTTGTATTTCTGTTGTAAGCAAAATGTTCTGGAGGACAAGTCTGGCAAGGATGTCCACTGGCTCGTTGCGCTTTCACGTGCAACCGCCGGACCCCGAATTGCAACCGTTGGTGCGTTCCCGGATGTCGTTGTCCAAGCACACGACGCTACTTGAAGAATGGCAAATGCGTAAAATGGGCACAATGTGGTGGTAAGGGCCAAATATAATGTATCGTAATCCATCAGGTTGCTCCTTTAATAAATGCCACTCGCAATTTACAGCTACAGCCATATTCTTCACGGGTCTCAAATATTTAAATATTAACCTCAAAATATACTACCTTTATGGAACATATGAAATCAGGAAGGCTGGACATTTGCGTATGACACGCGTTTCCTTAACGATTTTAATATAACTGTCTACACACGTAATGACTTATGGCTCAGGGGACGTTTGGGGGCCTGCTTGTAATCAATTAAGCATCATTCTCCAATATGAATGTACATTTTTATGAATGGGAATTCGTAATCATTACTGAATTTGACAAGTAAATTGTCGCGATAGAATGCGGATTATATATTATTACATGAGACGTGACAACCGACTATTGTGTAGCATTCACATACGTTTAAGTTGATATAAATATATATAACAAAGCCGTTTACAAAATAAGACTATCCATTATTCGTTGTTATAGCTTCTTAATTATAAAGCACAGTAGAAGTATCGCTACATTACGTGATTGGCCACGGATGCGTGTCAATAAAGTTATCACAAACAAACAATAAGACGAATTAACTTGGATAATAAGAAAAAAACAATGTCAAAGGTCATCAGCATGTTTCTGACGGCGACGTTCACACCTGCTGCCAGCCAGCGACCACGTGGTAATTGGCCCAAAAGGCAGGCCCGTCGTATTGGACCTCAGCGTTCATCCTGCCGCAAGGCGATACAGACCTGAATTATGTCTATACATATGTCATTGACTACTAGGATATATCACAACTGTATCTTTATGTATTTTTGTAGTTGTATTTTTTTTCATGCTAAATATATACAATTGTCAGTTTACGTATTCCGCATTCCGCTCTAGTATCTAAATGAACAAAATAGATTCGAAATGACGGAATGACGATGCAAAATATACAATGGGTGGTACTGAACTAAATACTACCGTAAATGAAAAGAACTTAGGGTTAGTGCTGACATGAAGGTATCAGAGCAGTGTGGAATTGCAGCAGCGAATGGAAACCAAATTCTTGGATTAATTAGGCGAAATATAGTGTACAAAGAAAAAGAACTAATAATACCGCTGTATAAAACAATAGTTAAGCCTCATTTAGAATATTGTATACAAGCATGGAGGTCATATCGTAAGAAGTACATTGATATGCTAGAAAGTGTGCAAAGGAGAGCAACCGAAATTATATCAAAACTCAGGAATATTAGTTATGAATGCGTCTAAAAGAATGTGGTTTAACAACACTAGAAACCAGACGATTGAGAGGATATCAGATTGAGGTGTTCAAAATATGGAATGGATATGAAAATATGGACAGAAATATTGTTCTCGGTTAAGGAAGAGAAAAGGACTAGAGGACATGGAGTTACATTATCAAAGAAGCAATGTAGACTATATTTTTTTTAATTACAAAGAAAAGTAAATTAATGGAACAGATTATCAGCTGATTGTGTGCTAGCAGTGTTAACATATATAATAAATTGACATATATCTAAGAAGGGCTGGGTATACTTAGATAGATAGGTTAGACTCTCGATAAGCCAAAGGGCTTCCTAGTCCCCCTGCCATCTAGAGTTGAATCTATTGTTGGAAATCTTGTTAAATTTTGTTAAATATAAACTGTCAATTTGCACTAAACTTGAAATTCTCAACTATGTGTTTTATTGAACTATTGACCTCAAAATCTAAAATTCCTAACCAAACATCTGAAATCCGGAATGATGTGGCGTATTGTCTATGGCGCGAATAAATGACTCAAAAGAACATGCTTTTTCATGACTTGAATGTAACGATGTGTGTTCAATTGACGACCTGTGTATAATTGTATACACCAAATATTGTGCATGGTTCAGTGTATTTTATCGAGGCCTGCTTGCAATTATTTATAATTATTTTATGTGAATGATAACCTGCACTAACACGAATGTCCTAATTATTACAGAAATGTTATACGAAAATGGTCTCTCGCATTATAATGTGGATTATATGTGTCACATGTATGCAACTATCGATCCTTTACAAGAACATGTGTATGTTCATCATAATACATCAAAACGCTTCATATAAATAATACCGCCCAGGAGCCATGATAACTTAATTGGCGTAGTTTACAAATACAAAATCACAATTGAAGTTTCGTTCTATTACGCGATTCGCCATGCAAGCTCGTCACTAAAGTAATCAGAAACAGGCGAGTATTCGAAGTCACAATTGGCAATAAGAAAATATCAGACATCAAAGATATCGGCATGTTGAAAATGGGGAGTTCACAAACGTTCGCATCCACTGCCAGCCCATGACTAGGTGGTCTTCAGCCCATAAAGCAGACTCGAGCTGGTGGACCTCAGTGTTCATCCTGCTGCACGGCGAAATATACCCGCTTTAAATAATCGAATATTTTATAACTTTTATAATGGTTGATCTCATTTTTGTTGTATTATAATGCTTCTTAGCAAAGGTTAATTAGAATAATTTTGAAACTGAAATATAATGCTGAATTTGAGCGAATTAGCATTGTAAAATGTATTTGTTGAATCATGTTAAGTTGTATTTCTGTTGTAGCAAAATGCTCTGGAGGACAAGTCTGGCAGAAATGCCCAGGAGCTCGTTGCAAATACACGTGCAACCGCCGGACCGCGATTTGCAAGCGTTGGTGCATTCCCGGATGTCGTTGTCCTGGCAATCGACCCTACTTGGATAAGGGCAAATGCGTAAAATGGGCACAGTGTGGTGGTAAGGGCCAAATATAATGTATTGTAATCCTCCAGGTTGCTCCTTTAATAAATGCCACTTGCACTTTGCAGCTGTAGCCACATTTTTTACCTGTCTCAAAAACTTAAATATTAACCTCAAAATATATTACCTATATGGAATATATGAAATAAGGAAGGGTGCACATTTGCGTATGACACGAATAATTAGTATTGAATAAAACAAACGAATTTGTAACTATGTGTTTCCTTAACGACTCGACTATAAATGTCTACACACGTAATGTCTTATGGCTCAGTGGACTTTTTGAGGGACTGCTTGCAATCAATTAAGCATCATTCTCCAATATGGATGTACATTTTAATTAATGTGAATTCGTATTCATTGCTGAACTTGTCAAACAAATTGTCGCGATAGAATGCAGATTATATATTATTACATGAGACGTGACAACCGATTATTGTATAGCATTCACTTACGTTTAAGTTGATATATATATATATATATATATATATATATATATATATATATATATATATATATATATATAACAAAGCTGTTTATAAAATAAGACTATCCACTATTCGTTGTTATAGCTTCTTAATTATTAAGCACAATATAAGTATCGCTACATTACGTGATTGGCCAAGGATGGGTGTCAATAAAGTTATCATAAACAAGCAATAAGACGAATTAACTTGGATAATAAGAAAAAACAATGTCAAAGGTCATCGGCATGTTTCTGACGGCGACGTTCACACCTGCTGCCAGCCAGCGACCACGTGGTAATTGGCCCAAAAGGCAGGCCCGTCGTATTGGACCTCAGCGTTCATCCTGCCGCAAGGCGATACAGACCTGAATGATGTATATACATATTTCGTTGACTACTAGGATATATCACACAACTCTATCGTTATGTATTTTTGTTTCTGTATTTCTTGTCATGCTAAATATATACAATTGTCAGTTTACGTATTCCGCTCTTACTTATAATTGAACAACAATTAATAGGTTCGAAATGACGGAATGACGATGCAAAATATACAATGAGTGGTACTGTCCTAAGTACTACCTTAAAGGAAAAGGACTTAGGGATAACTATTAGTACTGACATGAAGGTATCAGTGTGGAATTGCGGCAGTGTATGGAAACCAAATTATTTAATTAATTAAGCGAAATATAGTGTACAAGGAAAAATAACTAATGACACCGCTGTATAAAACAATAGTTAGGCCTAACTTAGAATAGTGTATACAAGCATGGAGGCTATACCATAAGAAGGACATTGATATGCTAGAAAGAGTACAAATGACAGCAACCAAAATGATACACAAACTTCCACTGGCAGCCCATGACTAGGTGGTCTTCAGCCCATAAAGCAGACTCGAGCTGGTGGACCTCAGTGTTCATCCTGCTGCATGGCGAAATATACCCGCTTTAAATAATCGAATATTTTATAACTTTTCTAATGGTTGATCTCATCTTTGTTGTATTATAATGTATGTTAGCAAAGGTTAATTATAATCATTTTGAAGCTGAAATATAATGCTGAATTTGAGCGAATTAGCATTGTAAAATGTATTTGTGGAATCATGTTAAGTTGTATTTCTGTTGTAAGCAAAATGCTCTGGAGGACAAGTCTGGCAGAAATGCCCAGGAGCTCGTTGCAAATACACGTGCAACCGCCGGACCCCGAATTGCAAGCGTCGGTGCGTTCCCGGATGTCGTTGTCCAAGCAATCGACGCTACTTGAAGAATGGCAAATGCGTAAAATGGGCACAGTGTGGTGGTAAGGGCCAAATATAATGTATCGTAATCCATTAGGTTGCTCCTTTGATAAATGCCACTCGCAATTTACAGCTACAGCCATATTTTTCACGGGTTTCAAATATTGAAATATTAACCTCAAAATATACTACTTTTATGGAAAAAAACAAAAATTTTTTTAAAAAATTTTAATATAACTGTCTATACACGTAATGTCTTATGGCTTAGTGGACTTTTTGAGGGACTGCTTGCAATCAATTAAGCATCATTCTCCAATATGGATGTGCATTTTAATTAATGTGAATTCGTATTCATTGCTGAAATTGTCAAACAAATTGTCGCGATAGAATGCGGATTATATATTATTACATGAGACGTGACAACCGATATTGTTAGCATTCACTAGTTTAAGTTGATATATATATATATATATATATATATATATATATATATATATATATATATATATATATATATATATTTTTTTTTTATTTATTTTTTTTTATACGAAACCGACCATTTTGGACCAATCTTCCGACTATTTTGGACCATATTGACATTTGGACCCGGTGCCCGGGTCCAAAAAAGTCAAAGCCTTTCATAATTAGGAAAACATGTTTGGTGGGTTTTAATGATATGTATTCGTGGCATACTTCTTCGTAATGTTGAAAATAAGTCGTTTGACAAAAAACGTTGTTTATTTTGACAGTATTGCAGGGTTAAATATTTTGTTTTTTGCATCCCAACCATTTTGGACCCGGTCTAAAACACCTCCAATTGCTTTGTTTTGGCATATATGTTGATCCCAACTTTTGCATGAAGTATCTTGTAGTAACTGTCTATGTAGTGTTCAAGTTTAATAGTATTCCACGAAGAAAAAAAAAAATTAGCAATATGATATAAAATATATTTTCTCCATCGGCATCGGTTGTACGTGACCTTGACCCTGGGCGGAGTTTCTCGCCACACGAGCGTTATCATGGTGGAATTTGTGTTTCCGAAGAGCGGCGATTTCTTGATAAATATTTCAGCATTAGGGTCAGGTATAACCCTCTAAAATATGATTATTTATTTAAAATAAGAAAGCTTGGTTTTTAGTTGTTGTTGTTTGTACAGCGAACTAGGCAGAGCGCGTGAATGAGCTAATCAGAGTCGAGCTTATATCGAGGCTTCGCTTTGGATTACTTCCTTCGCTGGCAACTCGCTGTAAACAGAACATTTATTTTGCTCTGTTCGTTTTTTACTTTAAGTATAAGATACAGTGATGATTTAGTTAATTATCATACATGGGATTGACAAGCATATTCAGGTATGTATGGGAAATTTCCCTTATATACAAAAAAAATATGTTGAATAAATGGTGTAAACAGACAGACGATGTCGATGTAACGTGAAGTTGTAGTATTTTGTCTGTACTGGGATCGAGTTGATATTGACTTGTTATTGCTTGCTGTTGTATTCTGCAAATGACACTGCCAGTCCCTTACGTAGTAATTTTTAACGTAAAATATTATCTTGATGGGTTTCTACTTTAATGTCATTTAAAATAGAGCCCATATTAAATCAATTGGCATTCTCTAATAATGTACCCCAAACCTGGACTATATAAAATTAAAATGTTGTACTTATCTTGTGCTTTTCAAAATGTTTTCTAAATAGCTAGAAACCCATATAATATAATATATATCTCACACTTTATAACCATGTTTATTTAAATAGATTTCAGGTAAGATGTCATAAAAAGAGAGAAGTGGTCCCCCCAAAAAAAATATTTCATGGCAATCGATACACAGGATCATTGACCACCTGAACTGCAGTCGAAACAACACTGCCATGGAGCTTTCAGCTCAGAAGCCCGGTGTTCTACAGCCTGAACCAGCCGTTGGTGATGAGCCACTGGTGGATATCGGTTATTTGACATTGCCACTGGTGAAGTTTGTCGAACAGTTTCCGTGTTCCACATGTCAGCATAGTGGGTATGATGTAACAGAGTTTGGCACACGCCTTGCAACTACAGTACTTTTTTTTACATGCAGGGCATGCATGTGGTGCTATCATGAAGTTGAAAAACAATTATGGTGAAAACATTAACTTGCATCTCAAGCAGGCTGCTGAAAGCAGGTTTCTGTGGCATTGACTACAAAGGATTGATGTCAGCTGAAAAGCAAGTAACAGAAGCAGCCAAGACAGGTAGAAAGAGGAGGCAGGTTGTGCAGGCTGGTATAAGCACTAGCTGATGGTAGCTGTGAAACTGGAGCTTTCTAAGTGAAATAGCCTTGTCAGTAGATATGTAGTAAAAGAAGTACCAAGGATTTAAACACTGTTTTCTACCTTTTTAGCCATGCATGTCAACATATGACAAGATATCTAGAAAGGTTGTTGACTGATGTTGATGAAAATTGGCATAGTGTTGAAGTTACATAATATTTTTTTTTTAGATATTTGTCTGATCTTGTTTCTTTTAGTTCAGATTAAAATATAATGTATTGACATCATACTATCAAAATATCAACTTATTACATTCAGTAATAACAACGAAATTGTGTTTTTAAATAAAAATAGTTATTATATTTATCTTTGGTGGCAATTTTTTTGGTCGTGTGACTTGTCATAATTGGGTTGTTCTATGTTTTGCTTCCGATATATCATTATGCTTCTTTGTCACAAATTTGACATCTTTATACTTATAACAAGAACAATACAGTTATACCTGACCTTAGGTCGTTTGAGTCGGCATTGTGCCATGTAGTATATGTATGTACACATACTCACATAAAGTAGGACTTAATTCAAGGAGATAGTTGTATAACCATTATCAAATTGTGTAAATGATATCTTAATCTGCATCGGAACAGCTTGACAGCTGAAGACGAATTATGTTTTATTCGACTGGTATTTCAAACAATACACACATATCATGCATTCTTGTCAAACAACTCGGGAACAATAAAAAAATCACAGCAAAGATGGTAGTAGAGTATATAATTTATAATACAGCGTAGGGTCTGGAGAGTCCTAAAACCGTGCTAGTTACTATCCAGGAGCCACCTTTTTTAGAAACTTAATTTACAAAATCATCATCATCTGAAAAAATTCTTCCAGAAACAAAAAAAAAAACATTGAAGATCCTTTGCAAGCACATGTTTTTGTTGTTTCAGTGTTGCAAATAGTCATACTGTGTAAAGTTGATAGGTGGTTGTTGATTCTAAATGTTGCATACATGTTACTTGATAATTTGGTAAGATATAGAGTTTCACATACCGGGGTACTTGGCAAATCTATGTGAGCTATGTTTGTCTTTGACTACCCCTAGGTATTTCAGGAAGGTAATTTAATAATTGTTGCAAATTATGTCGAAGATTATGTTTATTTTGATAAGTGCATATTTTATTTTTAGCGTTGTTATCATGACTATGTACCTCATAGTTGTTATTCTATTTGATTCAAAGCCCCATGCCATGATGCAATAATTAACAATTAATTAATATATTTATTTATATCTAGAGGCAATGTTTTAATTTGTTTAAAATTCTGATTATTTTAGAACATGTTTTCAGTGTGCCTTTTCCAGTTAATTGTTTTTCTATAAATAAACCCCAGAATCGTTATTCTTCGACTTGTTCAATATTTACATTTTCTATCTTCAAGTGTGTATATTTTTCTTTGCCGATGGAAATTTCATGTGTTTAGATTGTGCCACATTTAGTGATACTTTGTTGATTTTGAGCATTCATTTTTCTTAAAAGTTCTTCGTTTATTAAAGAATCTAATTTTTTTCATGTATAATTGGTATATTATAACTGAACATGTTTAGTGTACTTGATATGGTTGTATCGTCAGCATAAATGAGAAAGCTAAGCATTTTACTGGCTTGTCAAAATCATTGACCTGTTGTTATTGATAGCATATTTGATTTGATGTTAATTTCCATGTATTGTTTATGATTTAAGGGTAGCTGCTGAATAAGTTAAGATTTGTTCCATGTAAAATAATATGATCAATGGTATCGAAGGACTTGGAAAGATCTAAATAAACATGAATAGGTTTTTCATCTTTATCCAGTTGGGTTATTATTCTATCTATTAATTTCAGTGCCACATGTGTGTGTTGAATGTTTCAGTCAGAAACCATGATCAAACAAAAGCCTAGAATCATTAAATAAGATGATAATTGATCAAATATTTGTTCAAGTATTTTTGAAATAGCTGGTAGAATGGATGGGCCTAAATTTAGATCCAGGATGGAGTGATTACCAAAAAAGGTAATCGACTACGAATATGTTTACTATGAAAATGCACGAGTATGAGTATTCAGATAACAAACGTACTTGAGTATGAGTACAATTCC
This sequence comes from Ridgeia piscesae, assembly GCA_025642075.2. NCBI lineage: Eukaryota > Metazoa > Annelida > Polychaeta > Sabellida > Siboglinidae > Ridgeia > Ridgeia piscesae. The sequence continues at coordinate 75,883 of JAODUO010001262.1, forward strand.
TTTAGAATGTAATCTTGATCACCGTAAAGGCGACCTTAAAGGAATCTCTTTGTTTCATTCTAATGTTGGATTAAAAATGTACGTTTTCTGAATGTAATACAAATATGATGCATTTAAGAATTTCACATGTCCCCTTTTAAAATGTCAATGGCCTAGGTCCATTATAGCTACTTCGCATTACAGCTATATGTTTTCCCATTATAGCAACTCATTAAGTTTTGCAGGCAAACTAGTCCCGTTACAGCTACTTATTTGATTACACAATTCAGGAGGGGACAGCAAGAAGGAGCATTAACTATTTTAGATTAATGTAAGATTTTTACATGAAATGTCTTAATGATGGACCATTTTAAAGTCTAAGAATTATATATAAATGTAACTATCAGTTAATTGAAATAAAAATATACCATAAAACATCTGTGCAAAACACATTTTTTAATTACTTGTACAGAGTACAGAATAGCATTTATAAAAAAAAAGTAGTGAAAGTCATGTTGGTGGGATGGCAGCATCATGTTTAGCAAACATGAACTGGGAGATGTGGGATGGTGTTTCCCCAATTTTGCGACCTTGGAATTCCATCCCTCGACATGGTTGTTTGCTCATTTGTGTAGACATTCCACATGTCCATGGAGATCTTTGAATCATCACCAACCGGTCTCCCCAAAGTATTTGTTAAAAGTTATCAGTTGTGGAAGTTTCTCAGTGGGACACACTTTCATCAAAGCCATCCACCTCCTGGAAACAATGGATGGGGATGAAATAGTTAATGCTCCCTTATCTTGTTACATTATGAAATCGAGAAATAGAAACGTAGCTATAAAGGGACTAGTTCAACTGTCAAACTTAATTAGTAGCTACAACGGGGAAAAAAAAGTCGCTGTAATGAGAAGAAGCTATAATGGTAAAACACCTTACAGTTTACATTTGAACATAAAAGACCTGGATTTAGTAGCTAACTGCCCAGACCCAGTTAGTTTTCTGGAGCCATGGCCAGTCATTCACATACTGACAGAGCAAACAGTACAGGTGGGGCTGTGACATGGCTTCTAAAGCTACTTGTTTTGGCTAAATTAGTTATACTCTTTATGATATCTTCTTCAACGTGTTTAAATGTAAAATTACTGTCTGCTATTTTATTTAAACAATAATTTATGTATGTCCACGAGTGCCTTTATATTTAATATAATTTGGTTTGGACATCACACCAGAAGATCTTGCCAACTTTTTTTCCCACATGGGACATTTGGAAAAAGTCAACATGGGAACTTACAAGTGCCCCTTGGCATTAATGGCCATAACACAAGTGGGGAAACATCTCATGGACTTAGAGTATGCACAGGCAAGGAAGGAAAGGGAGGTTTGTGTTATGAAAATACATTGATTGAAAATACATTTCTCGACCCAACAACTAGAAATTCCCATAATACATCATTATTTGCAATAAAAAATTGTACCATTAATATGTATGACAAGAAATATATCAATCAAATTTGAAAATATACATGTAATAAGTAAATAATATTATATTGTGGAATTCCAGCAGCATTTCACCTGAATACCCCATGTCTCAATTTTTTTAATTTGGAGACTGCATTATATATCACTATTTGGACTTCTCTTATTACTTTTTAATTTTACTAAGAAGCTACTGTTACACTTCATATGATTTAAATATGACAAGAAGGGGGTTGTGATTTGTATTGTAATAATTGTACTGATGGTCATACAAAACAAAATAATATTACCACAGTTTGCTTATACTGAACATATTCATAAAAAACCTGAAGTTTTGCTGAAGTACTCTTTCATTGTATCAAACCAGCATTGGTGAAATTTATGGATGAGAACGTGATGCACAGAAGTCTATTGAAAAAATCAGAAAGAAGGTGATGAATGAACAGCGGAAGACACAAATGAATACCTGCAGAGATCCATGTGGGTACTGGTTTCTGGAAATGCTGCCATACAGAACCATGATATGCTGTTTTCACCAACAATTTTTGAAATCTTTGAGCAACATATCAATATCAGAACCACTTATTTCATCACTGGCATGCAAGCAAAGTGAATATTTTTGTGTGAAAAACAATATTCCTAAGACTATATTTATTTCATGTGACATACGCCTTCTGTCTCATCATGTTCAAAATCATCATTGTGCAACAAAATGCAAAGTATTCAATGTATAAACAGTAAACACCATGGGCTGTTTGTTAACATTCCTGTGCTGATCAATGTGAACAGTTGTTTTGAATGTCATCTGATATAATTTATACGTCGCGTTTGTTTAAATAATTTTCATGAATTATGGGGCCCTGGCCGGAAGTCACATTTTTGCATTTGCTATGAAAATGTGTCTCAAAACGCTGTAGGCGTTGTTTAATTTGAGATATATAACTTTTTAACTAGTGACATGGAATCCTGAGGTGGTCATTGGGCCCTGACTTATATGTATTATAATGATATTAGATAATACATTTACATTGTATTATGTTATATGGATTGTGTAAATATGTATATATTTATATATATATATATATATATATATATATATATATATATATATATGTTTGGCTGAATACAAAGCTCTTTTACAAACCTATACCTGCTTTGTTACCTACAGCAAATGAGTCACGATTCCTTAGAAACAAATTCCTTGTCATACATTTAAATAACTTTGTAACAAGTTTGTAAATGTTCATTTGTATACAACATCATGTTTCTGACTATATTTAATATGATATACATCTGTACAATCATGGTGAGGCAGAAAGCGATATGTGGCAGAAACCAAATTCTTAACTATACATTTGTGACTGTTTTATTGGATTTATAATTACCCAGTCATACAAAGAAAGGTCACTACTACTATTATCAGAACGTTATTAAATTTGAGGGATCAATCAAAGAAATTACTGGAGAAAGGTACATTTTGATTTTCTAGCAGCCACCATTCCTCATTCCCTTTAAGCAACACAGTTCATAACATACAATGTACCCAGCCGCAGGCAAAACAAAATTTTTGTTTTAAGAATTAAGTCGCTGTCACTGTCAGATGTAGACGTAAGGCCTAGTAAGGGCTTGTTAATGATATGATTTGATCAGTTTTAGATTGTTGACGAAAATAAGCAAGACACATCAATTCAATGGTAGCAAATTCTTTTACAAATATATAGGTAGCTCTGAAAAGAGCTGTTTTGTTTCTGCACCGACTAATACAAAGATTACCGCCGACGGGATGTGGGCGATAAAACAGCTCAGTCCACGCTTTAATGACAAACAAACCCCATGTATGAAACATTTTTCACTCCTCTGCGTCATAGTTGTGGCCCGGTTGGGCGATGCTTCATAACGGATTTCACTCCGTCAGTATGGAATCAATACATATTGAAACAGACTTGGAACTGAGCGAAATCACGCAATATTGTCGTACTTCTGAAGTCTGTCCGACATTATTGCACTCATCCAGCTGTATTCTCATTGGCTGTTTCGCGCGTCCCAAAATAGTCGGTTTAGTAGATACGGAGTGCCAAAATGGTATGAACTTTGCATGCTCGTTTGCCGGTGACTTTTTTGGAACCACCATTTTGGACCACAAAAAGTATATTTGTAATAAAAGTACACATTTTCCTTTTACACACGTGACAAGTTAAAGCTAAGCACTCTTATATGTGTTTTATTAAGTTAGTTAAAAAAAGTATTATTATATTCCGTATTTCGTTTGGGTCCAAAATAGTTGGAATTTTGGTATATGTCCAAAATGGTTGGTTTTGTAAGTATATATATATATATATATATATATATATATATATATATATATAGCTGTTTATAAAATAAGACTATCCACTATTCGTTGTTATAGCTTCTTAATTATTAAGCACAATATAACTATCGCTACATTACGTGATTGGCCAAGGATGGGTGTCAATAAAGTTATCACAAACAAGCAATAAGACGAATTAACTTGGATAATAAGAAAAAACAATGTCAAAGGTCATCGGCATGTTTCTGACGGCGACGTTCACACCTGCTGCCAGCCAGCGACCACGTGGTAATTGGCCCAAAAGGCAGGCCCGTCGTATTGGACCTCAGCGTTCATCCTGCCGCAAGGCGATACAGACCTGAATGATGTATATACATATTTCGTTGACTACTAGGATATATCACACAACTCTATCGTTATGTATTTTTGTTTCTGTATTTCTTGTCATGCTAAATATATACAATTGTCAGTTTACGTATTCCGCTCTTACTTATAATTGAACAAAAATTAATAGGTTCGAAATGACGGAATGACGATGCAAAATATACAATGAGTGGTACTGTCCTAAGTACTACGTTAAAGGAAAAGGACTTAGGGATAACTATTAGTACTGACATGAAGGTATCAGTGTGGAATTGCGGCAGTGTATGGAAACCAAATTATTTAATTAATTAAGCGAAATATAGTGTACAAGGAAAAATAACTAATGACACCGCTGTATAAAACAACAGTTAGGCCTAACTTAGAAAAGTGTATACAAGCATGGAGGCTATACCATTAGAAGGACATTGATATGCTAGAAAGAGTACAAATGACAGCAACCAAAATGATACACAAACTTCCACTGGCAGTCCATGACTAGGTGGTCTTCAGCCCATAAAGCAGACTCGAGCTGGTGGACCTCAGTGTTCATCCTGCTGCATGGCGAAATATACCCGCTTTAAATAATCGAATATTTTATAACTTTTCTAATGGTTGATCTCATCTTTGTTGTATTATAATGTATGTTAGCAAAGGTTAATAATAATCATTTTGAAGCTGAAATATAATGCTGAATTTGAGCGAATTAGCATTGTAAAATGTATTTGTGGAATCATGTTAAGTTGTATTTCTGTTGTAAGCAAAATGCTCTGGAGGACAAGTCTGGCAGAAATGCCCAGTAGCTCGTTGCAAATACACGTGCAACCGCCGGACCCAGAATTGCAACCGTTGGTGCGTTCCCGGATGTCGTTGTCCAAGCACACGACGCTACTTGAAGAATGGCAAATGCGTAAAATGGGCACAGTGTGGTGGTAAGGGCCAAATATAATGTATCGTAATCCATCAGGTTGCTCCTTTAATAAATGCCACTCGCAATTTACAGCTACAGCCATATTCTTCACGGGTCTCAAATATTTAAATATTAACCTCAAAATATACTACCTTTATGGAACATATGAAATCAGGAAGGCTGGACATTTGCGTATGACACGCGTTTCCTTAACGATTTTAATATAACTGTCTACACACGTAATGACTTATGGCTCAGGGGACGTTTGGGGGCCTGCTTGTAATCAATTAAGCATCATTCTCCAATGTGAATGTACATTTTTATGAATGGGAATTCGTAATCATTACTGAATTTGACAAGTAAATTGTCGCGATAGAATGCGGATTATATATTATTACATGAGACGTGACAACCGACTATTGTGTAGCATTCACATACGTTTAAGTTGATATAAATATATAACAAAGCCGTTTACAAAATAAGACTATCCATTATTCGTTGTTATAGCTTCTTAATTATTAAGCACAATAGAAGTATCGCTACATTACGTGATTGGCCAAGGATGGGTGTCAATAAAATTTTCATAAACAAGCAATAAGACGAATTAACTTGGATAATAGAAAAAGCAATGTCAAAGGTCATCGGCATGTTTCTGACGGCGCCGTTCACACCTGCTGCCAGCCAGCGACCACATGGTAATTGGCCCAAAAGGCAGGCCCGTCTTATTGGACCTCAGCGTTCATCCTGCCGCAAGGCGATACAGACCTGAATGATGTATATACATATTTCGTTGACTACTAGGATATATCACACAACTCTATCGTTATGTATTTTTGTTTCTGTATTTCTTGTCATGCTAAATATATATATAATTGTCAGTTTATGTATTCCGCTCTTACAACTTACGATTGAACAAAATAGGTTCGAAATGACGGAATGACGATGCAAAATATACAATGAGTGGTAGTGTCCTAAGTACTACCTTAAAGGAAAAGGACTTAGGGTTAACTATTAGTACTGACATGAAGGTATCAGTGTGGAATTGCGGCAGCGTACGGAAACCAAATTATTTAATTAATTAAGCGAAATATAGTGTACAAGGAAAAATAACTAATGACACCGCTGTATAAAACAATAGTTAGGCCTAACTTAGAATAGTGTATACAGGCATGGAGGCCATACCATAAGAAGGACATTGATATGCTAGAAAGAGTACAAATGACAGCATCCAAAATGATACAAAAACTCAGGAATATTAGTTATGAAATCCGTCTAAAACAACGTGGTTTAACAACACTAGAAACCAGAAGATTGAGAGGAGCTCAGATTGAGGTGTTCAAAATATTGAATGGGTATGAAAATATTGACAGAAATATTTGTCTCGGTTAAGGAAGAGAGAAGGACTAGAGGACATGGAGATACATTACCAAAGAAGCAATATAGACTATATATTAGAACATTTTCATTTTCACAAAGAACAGTAAATTAATGGAACATATTATCGACTGATTGTGTAGGCGCTATATGTGTTAATATATTAAAACATAAAAACGACATATACCTAAGAAGGGCTGGGTATACATAGACAGATAGGATAGACTCTCGATAAGCCAAAGGGCTTCCTAGTCAACCTGCGATCTAGAGTTGAATCTCTAGTTGGCAATCTTGTTAAATCTTGTTAAATATAAACTGTCAATTTGCACTAAACTTGAAATTCTCAACTATGTGTTTCATTGAACTATTAACCTCAAAATGTAAAATTCCTAAGCAACATCTGAAATCCGGAATGCTGGCGTATTGTCTATGTCGCGAATAAATTAATCAAAATAACATACTTTTTCATGACTTGGTTGTAACGAGGCCTGCTTGCAATTATTTATAATTCTTCTATGTGAATGATAACCTGCACTAATACGGATGTCCTAATTTTACAGAAATGTTATACGAAAATGGTCGATCGCATTATAATGCCGATTAAATGTATCACACTATATGCGACTGTCGATCCTTTACACGGATATGTGTATGTTCATCATAATACATCAAAACGCTTCATATAAATAATACCGCCCAGGAGCCATGATAACTTAATGGGCGTAGTTTACAAATACACAATCACAATTGAAGTTTCGTTCTATTACGCGATTCGCCATGCAAGCTCGTTACTAAATTAATCAGAAACAGACGAGTATTCGAAGTCACAATTGGCAGTAAGAAAATATCCGACATAAAAACACATGTTGAAAATGGGGAGCTCATCAACGTTCGCATCCACTGCCAACCTAGGTGGTCTTCAGCCCATAAAGCAGACTCGAGCTGGTGGACCTCAGTGTTCATCCTGCGGCATGGCTAAATATAACCGCTTTAAATAATCGAATATTGTATAACTTTTATAATGGTTGATCCCGTCTTTGTTGTATTATGATGCTTCTTAGCAAAGGTTAATTATAATAATTTTGAAGCTTAAATATAATGCTGAAGTTGAGCGTATTAGCATTGTAAAATGTATTTGTGGAATCATGTTAAGTTGTATTTCTGTTGTAGCAAAATGCTCTGGAGGACAAGTCTGGCAGAAATGCCCAGGAGCTCGTTGCAAATACACGTGCAACCGCCGGACCGCGTATTGCAAGCGTTGGTGCATTCCCGGATGTCGTTGTCCAAGCAATCGACGCTACTTGAAGAATGGCAAATGCGTAAAATGGGCACAGTGTGGTGGTAAGGGCCAAATATAATGTATTGTAATCCATCAGGTTGCTGCTTTAATAAATGCCACTCGCCAATTTCTTTTCATAAATAATACATGTTTTAATATTCGTCTACAAGTGGCAATGTTCAACAAAGTAATGCAGTATTTGTTTAAAGGGAAACAACCGGTAACGTGATAAGCGATTTAATATAAATGTTAATTTGCACTACAATTCAAATCATCCTGTATATGTATTATTGAAATATTGACATCAAAATCTAAAATTCGTCAGCTACACCTGAAGTGCGGAATGTTGGCGTATTGTCTATGACGCGAATAAATGAATTAAAAAAATATGCTTTTTCAGATCGAAGTTGTAACAGTGTTCTCATGACCACCTGAGTGTAATTTTCTACGCCTAAAATGGTTTGTGGTTCAGTGGACTTTCACGAGGTCTAATTGCCATTATTCATATGCACCAACACGGATTTAGTTATCATTACGGAAATTGATATGACAACGGTCGCTCGCATTACAACGGGGATTAAATGTATCACACAGTATGCAACTACCGATCCTTTATAAGGATACGTATATGTTTATCATACGACATGAAAACGCTCCTTATAAATATTTCCGTCCAGAATCCATAGTAACTTAATTAATTGACCAGGTTTACAATAAAAAAGCACAATTGAAATTTTCGTTTTTCGTTTACAAATTAGCGAAAAACAAAAAACGAATATTGTTTTTCGTTTTCTAAAGTGAAGTAAGAAAAACGATAAACGAATTCGTTTTTCGTTTTAGAATTTAGGAAGCTTCGGCCACGCTGCCACTTCGGGTGGCCGGTAAAGTTGGTAGTTTCGGCGGTATACTGCGGTCGCACTTGCGGCGTATTGAAAACAAACTCGCAGAAATTGCATCGGCGATGTGGTATATGAACGTTAATCGTTTCGGCGCTGCATTTTATGTTCCGACAATTTAATCAACTATACTCAACCTTCTGTGATAAACTACTGTAACATATATGTCTATAGAATAGATAGATAAATCGATAAATGGATAAATCGAGAGTAGATGTATTTATTTTGTAACTGCAATTATGTGATGGCATAGTTATTTAATTTTAGTTTGTAAAATAGTTGGCTTGTGAGATCCCTATTGTGATTACACAAAATAGTCGCTATCAGAGGGGCCACATTGTGTTTTAAAATTAGCTATCTTTTATATAATTATATAATTATTGAATTCCATTGACGGACCATTACGGATAGCCCAATTGTATTTGGGAGCATGTATATTCCTATGTATTTGTATTGACATTTGCTACTTTACACGTATTGTAAGTAGAGGGTGTGTGGTAAAAATATAATACGTTTATGGCTGAATGTGTTGCTAGAGTTAATGTTAATTCATTATTAATTTGCTTATGTAGTAATTTACAACTGCACAAGAATGTTTGTACCCGTGGGCAATATGCTTCTTTACATAACGTATCAATCTTTTTAAAAGTGGTTATGTTTTGATTTTAAAAATGTAGGTATTATTTATTGTGTGTGGCGGACTATATATAATACTCTTTTTTGGACATTTGTATTATGTCCTGAATGTATTTATTATGTTGTGTACTGGTGTGAAATGATTATGTATATTTCTGGTTTATGTTATCTGTCAATCTTTTTAAACTGTGAGTGGTTGTGTTTTATGTTTATATTTATAATAACATTATAATATCATTACACAGGTTATCAACATTTGCTTAAATATTAGTTCCGTGTGGGAGCTATGTTTATTTGAAGATATTATTATTACTAGTTTCTTTTGCAATTTGTTTATTCAATTACATGTGTGTAGATTAGTAGATGGTAATTAGTGAGAGGCAATATTATTGAATTATAGAGTGTAATTTTTATACCCTTTTGAATAATATGCTCCAATTTAATTATAATTCGAATTGTTCGAGAACATATATTTGCTATGTTATCAATATGTTTACTTTAGTTTAAATATGAGATTAATGTAAATCCAAGAATGTTAAACTGGTTAACTCTCTCAATATCTACATCATATGTTGTTAATGTTAGTTCATCAATATGTTTATTAGGCATTTGAAACAAAATGTTTTGTTTTATTAATAATTTAATGGTAATGTACGTACTTTTAGCCATATGTTTATTATATGTAGTTCTTTATTAATCAATTATTGAATATTCGCTGTGTTTATGTCATATGTGACGGCTTTAATTGAACATGTATCATCAAATATCATCAGCATAAATTATGCTGAATGTCGGAAAATAATTGATATAATTATAGTAAATAACAATGTCAATGGCCCTCAAATTTATTCTTGGGAGACGCCTGTTTTTATAGGTAAAGTAACTAATTTCACCTCTTCTGGTCTTACGGTTAGTTTAATATTATTGTGTTAGATGTATTGATGTGAGCTCCATTCCAATAGCTCCTGGCTACGTCACTGATCCGTTCGCGTTAAACTATAGTGTGCATGACTGACACACTTGTAACTGCACAAATATTCCTCTCAAGAAGTACAACTTGTCTTCAGACCAGTGTAAATATGCTGACAAGTTTGCAAAACTTTGGCACACTATCCAGGAATGTATACAGAATGCAAGCAGTGTAGAAATCTTTAAAACACACATTTTAAAAGTTTCTCATGAAACATGTATACACATATAAGCATGTCATGATATATATGCCTGAGTGATTGTTTGCTGATATATTGTTTAGATTAATAAATATTTGTGTGGTGGTAGTAGTAGTAGTAGTAGTAGTAGTAGTAGTAGTAGTAGTAGTAGTAGTAGTAGTAGTAGTAGTAGTAGTAGTAGTAGTAGTCATAGTAAGGACTTTATATCTGATAATCATATGTTTATTGTTGGTATTACTATTATTGGTGAGTTGAGCAGTTTACCAGTCGAATATGGACTGTCGTTTAGCCATGCTTTTGGGATGTCCATGAAGTGCACATCATCTTATGTCATTATAATCAAATACTTAACTATAAGCCTAATGGTTTACTACAATTATTTCTAATCTTTGTTATTCATGTTTCCAACAGAATATGAACTGAATGCTTATTAACAACTGAAATGGAATATGTGTGCAGTTGCAAGAGTGAAAAACATGTACTATAGTATTTAACGAAAACCGATCAGTGAGATAGCTAGGAGCCATTGGAATGGAGCTTACAGCAATATTATTCAACTAACTGTAAGCAGTCTGTAAGATTAGAAGAGGTACAATGACATACTTTACCAATAAAAAGATGCGAATCAATATTAGGTCCACTGACAATGTTATTTACTATAATTATATCAATGATTTTCCGAGAGCCAGCATAACTTATGTTGATGATACTTGATGATACAAGTACAATAAAAGCTTTCACAGATGATAGAAACACAGTGAATGTTGAATATTTGATTAATAAAGAATTACATATAATAAAAATGTGTTATTATTATACATTATCATTAAACTATTAATAAAACAAAAAATTTCAAATGACTAATAAATAGGTTGATGAACTAATATTAACAACTGAAGGTATAAATATTGATAGAGTTAACCAGTTTAACATTCTGGGCTTTATATTAATGTCACATTTAAGCTGGAGTAAATGTATTGATAAAATAGCAAACAGATGTTCTCGAACAATTGGATTTATAATTAAATTGGAGCATATTATTCAAACTAAAATAACAATTGAACTCTATAATATTTTGCCTCACTATAATTACTATCTACTGATCTAGGGTCACAAATATAATTTAATAAACAAATTGCAAAACAAACTTGTAAGAATAATGTATTCAAATAAATATAGCTAATAGTTAAGCACACGTTGAATACCTACTTAGTGTAATCATATTATAATTTTATTACAAATATAGGCATAACACATTGCCCGCATACTTTAAAATTGGCATATAACACAAACCAGAAATATACTTAATCATTTCACACCAGCACACAGCAGAATATATACATTCAGGACATAATATAAATTTCCAAAAAACAGTATCAAATATAGTCGGCGACAAACAATAAACAATATCTATTTTAAAATAATAATGAATTATCACTAACTCTAGCAACACATTCAGCCATAAACGTATTCTATTTTGACCACACATCGTCTAATTACAATGCACGTAAATTAACAAATGTTACTACAAAATACTCCTAAATATATATTGGGCTATCCGTAATGGTCGGTCAATGGAATTCAATAATTATATTAAATAAATGCTAATTTAAAAACCCAAAGTGGTCCGTATGATAGCGACTATTTATTAGTCATAATAGGCCTCCTAAGTCAAATAGTTTACAAAGTAAATTTAAATAACTATTGCATCACGAAGTTGCAGTTACAAGATAAATATATCTACTTTCGATTTATCTATATACCAGTGCGACCGAAGTATCCCGCCGAAACTACCAACTTTTACAGGACACCCGAAGTGGCAGTATGGCCGAAGTCCTAAATGCAAAAACGAAAAACGGACCGATTGGCAATGCAAGCATGTCACTAGAATTATCAGAAACAGCCCATCATTCAAAGTCACCATTGGCAATAAGAAAACATCCGACAAGGTATCGGCATGTTTGTGGTCGGGAGCACATCAACGTTCCCACATGTTGCCAGCCAGCGACCACGTGGTCCTCAGCCCAAATGTCAGGCCGTGTTGGGCTTCAGCGTTCATCCTACCGCAAGGCGAAATAAACCCAGTTGACGTCATTGTCGTTGAATAATCGAATATCTTACGAAAGTGCTAACAGTTGACCCTACATATTGTCCGTATTAGAATGCTTCTTAGCTTACTTTAATCGTTTTGAAGTGTACATATTATGTTGAAGTTGAACGAATTAGTAATAGTCAAATGTATTTGTGGAATAATGTTAAGTTGTGTTATTTCTGTTGTAAGCAAAATGTTCTGGAGGACAAGTCTGGCAAAAATGCCCACAGGCTCGATGCAAATACACGTGCAACCGCCGGACCGCGAATTGCAAGCGTTGGTGCGTTCCCGGATGTCGTTGTCCAAGCAATCGACGCTACTTGAAGAATGGCAAATGCGTAAAATGGGCACAGTGTGGTGGTAAGGGCCAACTATAATGTATTGTAATCCATCAGGTTGCTCCTTTAATAAATGCCACTCGCAATTTACTATTCATAAATAATACATGTTTTAATATTCGTCTACAAGTGGCAATGTTCAACAAAGTAATGCAGTATTTGTTTAAAGGGAAACAACCGGTAACGTGATAAGCGATTTAATATAAACTGTCAAATTGCTCAACAATTCAAATTATCACGTATGTGTACTATTGAAATATTGACATCAAAATCAAAAATTCTTACGCAACACCTGAAATGCGTAATGTTTGCGTATTGTCTATGACGCGAGTAAATGAATTAAAAAGAATATGGTTTTTTTCAGGTCGAAGTTGTAATAGTGTGTGTTCTCATGACCACCTAATTGTAATTGTCTACGCCTAACATAGCTTGTGGTTCATTGGACTTTCACGAGGCCTATTTCCAATTATTCATAATTCTCCTTAATAAAGGATAACCTGCAGTGACACGGGTTTAGTGATCATTACGGAAATTGATATGACAACGGTTGCTCGCATTATAACGGGGATTAAATGTATCACACAGTATGCAACTACCGATCCTTTATAAGGATGCGTATATTTTTATCGTATTACATGAAAACGATCCTTATAAATACTTCCGTCCAAAATTCATAGTAACTTATTTAATTGACCTGGTTTACAAATAAAAAAGCACAATTGAAATTTCGCACACTTATGCGATTGACTATGCAAGCATGGCACGGGTCCAAATGTTGGTAGTAGTGGACACCTCGTGCTATTTTTGATTGTTGTATGTTTTATGAAACCTCAAATCCTCCCGAATAATACTCCGTAGGGCAACCCTCTAAGATCAGTGTACATCACTCCGAAAATCGCACATACATTCATGCATATGTGGTATATTTATGTCAGCGTTGCTGTTATTCTCTTTCTATATTTTCAAAGTAGCTCTTGAGCAACAAAACAAAATGTAGTATCAACATGTCAGGAATGACGAGGGGTAATACTGACGGCAATATCATATTGATATGTTTATTTTGTAGGAAGCCATATACAAAATTTGGACAATATACCACAAATATCAGTTCGGTTTCGCAGTTGGCAGCACATAGAGACAGTCTTTGTTACCTTAATGTGTAATCAATATATTTATGTAATATATAAAAGTGATGGTCAATCATTTATCTACTGAAAAGTGCAAAGCAATGGTAAAACAATGGCAATGTGTACATATTCACGAACCGAACATATACCCCACCCCAATTGTTGCGCAATCGTGACGTGACGCAAATCGGAGTGGGTTTCATTAATTATATATGTTTTGCGTTCCTTAACATAATAGACACTATTAACGACATTACCTACAACTAATTCCTTACCTACCACTGATTAACTATGATATGTTTGTTCAGACAATATATGTTAAAATACATTATTCGAAATAAGAACTTAAACATTGCAATCAGACATCTGCGTCACTATCGCCAGAGCCATTGTCTTCAACATGATTCTCGCCCACATTTAATACCTTTCCCTTCGCATTTGCAAACAACACAACAAGACACTTGGAATTTGGCGCAAGAACAGATACGAGTGCATTTGCTGGCAACACATCTGCAACTCGTAAGCGATAGCGTAATTTATGGAAATGGCGGCACCGTCATGGTTACTGGCTCCAAATTTGCGGCACCCATCTTCCAACCGAAAGTGGTAGCAGGGGGTAACGTTGGAACAGCGAGATGGGCATGCTTCTGCACAAAGGTGGCCAACAAGGATCTCATCAGATGTTGCTTGAAAACATCAGCTGTCGATGGCAATCCTCTTAAATCCTTCGTGTTCCCTCCACTGATGAACAGATGCGCACGAAGGGCAGCCAGGGATTCAAATGACTGTCCACCATATAATGCCATCAGGATGTTCCTTGCTTCTGTTATGAGTTCGCTTATAACTTCACAATTGCGGTCATCTCCGTAACCATAATATTGATTGACCCCAAGTAAGTATAGAATTGTTTGAAAGTACATCAATTTTCGTTAGTACATTTATACACCATACATACACACATATTATATCATGTTCACATACTATTATGAGTCTATATGTTAAGGCTTACAATACATACAAACATACACTTATAGTAATTCTTATTGTACCAAAATAAAAACCCACAATCATATCACATTTACAAACTGGGGTCGGTAGCTCCTATTTAGACAATAATGTCGCTGTCATAGGAGCCACCATAATTTCATGGAATAAAGTAGTATGGTCCTTAGTATACAAGATGTCTAACTCAAATGTTTATTTGGAAGTAGTAGCTTTAAGTAAGACAGTGTGATGTGGTGTGGAGATGGGCTAATGAACATTAACATACATTGTATTTATTAATTTTGTTGACATATATAACAATGTCATAGAGTACATATATCACGGTAGCTGTTTAGCAAACATGTTTTATATAAATGATAAAGCCATGCAAGCTGTGAGTGTATATTTTGTTTTTAATTGCATCAGGAGTCTCATTTATAGTATGTGGGAGGCTGTGTCTGAGACATTTCATTGCAAATTTATGATTAGTTCTAAAAGTATGTATATTATCTATTGCACGAGTATTATAATTGTGTATATTAATACTTGGTATAATTTGCCAGTTTAGTAAATACGAAGGTAATTGTTTATGAATATATTTAAAATAAAATTGTAATTCTTGTAACTTTAACATATCTTCTATTTTCAGTAGGTTAAGATTTTTGAAAAATGGTTCTGTATGTGAGTTATATGTATTTAAGGTTATTATTCGCATAACCTTTTTTGGATGCTTGTAATTATATATCTTTGATATCCCCAAATCATAATACAATAATTTATATGTGATAATATTAAGGTGTTATATAATAACCCTTTGATGTCTAATGGTAATACATATTTTAATCGGTTTAATACGCCAATTGTTTTTGAACACTTATTTGGTATTTTCTCTGTGTGTTTTCTCCAATTTAGATTAGTGTCTAACGTAAATCCTAGAAAGTTAAATTCATCTACTCTTTCAATATATACATCATATATTTTAAGTGTAAGAGCTTGTATACGTTTATTAGGCATATGGAAAACCATATATTTAGTTTTGCTTTTATTTAATAATAGTTTATTAATATTTAGCCATTCATTAATTTTACAGAGTTCTTCATTTGTTATGGTTTATGTACTTTTATTATCGAGTGTCGTTTCGCTCAGAGAATTTAAAGAGGTAGATAATGTAGTGTCATCGGCATATAAAAAAAAATTATAATTGAGTAACTTGTGAAAAATCGTTTATATAAATAATAAACAATATTGGTCCTAAGACAGAACCTTCTGGGACACCGATTGTTATAGGTAAGATGTCTGAGTTTATTTGTTCAATTTCAGTAAATTGTTTTCTGTTTTGTAAGTAACTTTTGAACATATGCAAAGCTGAGCCATTAAGGTCATAGTATGCTAATTTGTTTTGTAAAATGTTATGGTAAATAGTGTCAAATGCCTTTGATAGGTCAATAAATACATTAATTGGTATATCATTTTTATCCATTTTAGTCACAATTCTATCAATTAGTTCAATCGCATATGAAGCCAATGCTTTGAGGTTCAACAGATGGCGGATCTTTAGTATTCTGGTTTTCCCAATGTCATATATGAAGTTTGTGTCACCTTATCATGAGAACGTATGGAGAAAGGGATGAAGTTTACAGTTTATATGCATTCCCAACAACTTTGCCATCTGATGAACAGGCACCCACTGATCCTGTGACTTTCTGACCCAAATTCCAATGCCGTCCAAAAGCGTTGATGCATGACAATGATGTCAGCGTCATTGCCATGAACCACAACACGTTTTGCTCCTAGCTGTTGTACACTATATGGGGCATGAAGTACTATGCGTGTATCACATTCTTCTTGACATGATGACAGATTGGAGACTTTTAACACCAGTAAGTGTGATGCATGTGCTCCTCATCTCATCCTGATAACCACCGGAAAGATACAGTGTGGTGGTTAATGATTGTCTGTTTTCTGGCTTTCCCTACGAACAACACAGGAAGACATGTAGCTTCGATTTGTTCTTGCCAGATCCCATAAACTCTTTGAATGTGTGTGTCTTCATTGTTCCTCTCACATCATAGTTCTTATGTGGTTTCCCGGCATTCCTTCTTTGTCGTTCTGCTTCTTCTCTAGAATTGTCATGGTTATACCTATACCTATCTCCCGCAAATGGATGCTGTTGCAATTGGCTGGTGCAATTCTCATGAGCTTTCTCAGAAGTCTCTCTTGGTACTGACCTAAATGTTTCACCTTCAAGAAACGGATGGTGCTGAATGAAACACATTGTATCCACTACCAGAACAGTTGAATTGTCAGATTTTTGTAGTTTGTGAGTTTCTTTCAGCACAATTCTCATCCATCCTGTCTTACAACCATGACGCATCGATCCATTTAACTCAAACAAAGCTGACGGTAGCTCAGAACATTCATATTCACCGATGGTTTCCTCAAGATTGAACACTTTCCCAAGAGCTTTCAATTGAAGAAGGCGTTTCAGTATGAAAACTTCATCGATCTCAGCCAAACTCTGTTCCCAATTGGCTGAGTCCAGTAACTTGCTACCGTTTATTGTTGCTGCTGGTATTGTTGCTGATATCTTCATGTCAGCACTAATAGTTAACCCCAAGTCCTTTTCCTTTAAGGTAGTATTTAGTACAGTATCACCCATTGTATATTGTGCATCTTCATTCCCATGTCCTGTGTGAAGGCATTTACACTTTCCAAAATTAAACAGCATTTGCCACTTCTCAGACTATTCTATCAACTTATTAAGATCATTTTGTAAATGCTGTCTATCTGCATCACTTTTAATTTTCCTAAACACTTTTGTGTCGTCCGCAAACTTCAACACATTGCTTGTTATGTCATCATCCAAATCATTGATATATATTAAGAATAAAATAGGTCCCAGTACTGATCCCTGCGGTACTCCACTCAAAACCGCTTTCCAGTTTGAAACCTCCCCATCAACTACTACTCTTTGTCTTCTATCAATAAGCCATTTTTCTATCCAGTTGATCATTCCATTTCCTATGCCATGGGCCTTTAGTTTAAGTAGTAGTCTTTGGTGTGGCACTTTGTCACAGGCTTTTTTAAAATCTAAGTAGATTATATCTACTGGTGATCCCTCGTCTAGCCACTTTGTGACATCTTCCAAAAAACATAACATATTTGTTAAGCATGACCTCGCTTTTAAAAACCCATGTTGAGATGGGTTTATCAATTTATTTTTAACAAGAAAATCAACCAGGTGATCTTTAATTAGTCTTTCTAATAGTTTGCAAATCACCGATGTTAAACTCACTGGTCTATAGTTATCTGACTTGTTTCTCGAACCTTTTTTAAATAATGGTATAATGTTTGCTTCTTTCCATTCTAATGGAACTATTCCCTCCTCTAATGACAAATTGAACACAGTTGCAAGCGGTATGCTGATTTGTTCTACAATTTCCAATAGTAATTTGGGAGGAATCCCATCCACTCCAGGTGATTTAGTATCCTTCATATCTCTTATTTTCATAGCTACCATTGTTGGGGTTACAATTAGTTGTCCTAAATAGTCAAACTCTCTCCCTTCGAACTTAGTCTCAAGTACTGGTAATATACTAATATCTTCCCTGGTAAACACCGAACTAAAGTACTCATTTAGGTTTTCTGCCATTAAGAATCCCACTGTTATTATGTTTCCGTCACTACCTTCTAGAGGACCGACCTTATCCTGAACTTTCTGTTTACTTCGAACATACGCATAAAAACTCTTGCTGTCATGTTTTATATTAAAAGCTATTTTTGTTCGTAGCTTCTCTTTGAATTTCTAATTTCAGCTGTAGCTTGATTAAGTGCTTCTTTATAACTGCTATAGTCTTCTTCACTTCCGGTATGTCTATATGTCTTCCACATGATTTGCTTGTACTTGATTTTTCTAATGGCTTCCTTCGATAAGTGTTTCTTCTTTGACCGTTTCCCATGTTTTTTTCAAGGGGACAAATTTGTCAACGACGCAGTAAATTTCACGCTTTAAAATATTACAACATTATGTTGCTGTCTTATTCTTCAGTGTGTTATTCCAGTCTATTTTTGCTAAATATTCCCTCATGTCCTTATATCTTCCTTTGTGAAATGTTTTCCTGTACCTTAATTTTCTATTCCGTTCTCCCTTTACTTTGATGATAAAATGTATATGGTTGTGATCACTACACCCCAGTGGATCACATATCTTGACATTATCAACAAATTCCTTCTGTGAGCTCAATACAATACAATACAATCAATACTGTGAGCTCTAACACGTTCTCGCCCCTGGCTGCTTCTAACACATGTTGAGAAAGGAAACTATCTTGTACTAAATTTTAAAACTCTTGATCCTCTCTCCCGGTACTCTGTAGAGATGTCCACTGTATATGCCCATGGTTAAAATCCCCCATAATAATACAGTCCCGTTTACTCACTTCTTTGATAGCGTTATGTATTTTTTCATTCTGTTCCATGCTTGTGTTTGGACTCCGATACACTAACCCAACAGTTAATGTTGACTTTCCTGTAACTATGTTACACCAGACAGCTTCTTCACATTCTGCTTCTTTTTCTAATTTTATTTCATAAGCTTGGATGGATTCTTTAATATATAAAATAACTCCGCCTCCCTTTCTTCCTAATTTATCTTTCCTAAACATTACATACCCTGTCATTCCTAATTCGGCATCTGATATATCGGGTGTGGCCCAAGATTCAGTTATACCTATTATGTGAGGGTCAATATCTTCTACCATAATGTTTAGTTCATTTCTTTTGTTTACTATGCTCCTTGCATTTAAACAAACACATTTATAACCAAATTCCGTAGGGCTTTCCAGGCTGTTCTTTGCTGATGTATTTTTGCTATCTTTATCTATGCCTCTAGTATTTGGCTTCTTTGTGTATCCCCCCTGCGAAACTAGTTTAAAAAGTTGCAACCTGTTCCATTATTCATTGATCGAAGAAGGTTCTCGGAGAACACTGCTGCGCCCTTTCCGCTTAGATGGAGGCCATCTCTCATAAACATGTCTTCTTTACCAACAAAATATCCCCACAAATCTACAAATCCAACTCCTTCTTCTTCACACATCTGCTCTAATAGTCCGTTAATTGCCATCCTCTTGCAATTTATAAATATTGTTCCCCTTCCCCTCATCACTGGCAAGATTCCTGAGAGTATGATATGTTCAACTCTCGTCTTCTTCAGTGTCTCTACCAACTCTCTGTATCTCTTTACTATCCTGGTTGTTCCATCCCTGTCTGCATTGTTCGTCCCTACATGTACTAATATAGACCCCCCTTGGCCATGCCCCAATACGTGCTCTACCCGTTCAGTCATATGCTCTATCCTAGCCCCCGGAAGAGAAACAACAACGTCTTCTCCTTTGCTTAATGTCCTGTCTGTCTTTCGCAAAATGGAGTCTCCCATAAATACCCTTTCTGTTCTCAATGCCGCCTCGATCACTGCTTCAGAGGAGCTCCTCCGTTTCGCATCTCCCTGGTTGCTGACTTTTCCCCCTGCCGCTTTCTCTGTTGTTCCTTTCTTTCCGGTCTCTTTTCTTCCTGTCATCGTCTTTGTTATTGACTTCCGTTTGGTCACATCACCTCTCACTTCCTTTCTTCCATTCGTCTTACCACCTGTCGCATCTACTTCTCTCATCTCCTGTCCCCTTGTCCCTCCCTCCTTCTCTGGAGGCACGACTGAGCCCCAGAAATGCGTCAATGACAACCCAAAGAAAGTTCAAAAGGTAAAACTTCACAGATTTGAAGTACTTCAATGTAGACACCAACGGACTACCCCGCAGAAACAGAAGGATCAGCTGATCGATGAAGTTTTCAAACTGAAACGCCTTCTTCAATTGAAAGCTCTTGGGAAAGTTTTCAATCTTGAGGAAACCATCGGTGAATATGAATGTTCTGAGCTACCGTCAGCTTTGTTTGAGTTAAATGGATCGATGCGTCATGGTTGTAAGACAGGATGGATGAGAATTGTGCTGAAAGAAACTCACATGAAGATTGAGGAAAAACTACAAAAATCTGACAATTCAACTGTTCTGGTAGTGGATACAATGTGTTTCATTCAGCACCATCCGTTTCTTGAAGGTGAAACATTTAGTCAGTACCAAGAGAGACTTCTGAGAAAGCTCATGAGAATTGCACCAGCCAATTGCAACAGCATCCATTTGCCGAGAGATAGGTATAGGTATAACCATGACAATTCTAGAGAAGAAGCAGAACGACAAAGAAGGAATGCCGGGAAACCACATAAGAACTATGATGTGAGAGGACCAATGAAGACACACACATTCAAAGAGTTTATGGGATCTGGCAAGAACAAATCGAAGCTACATGTCTTCCTGTGTTGTTCGTAGGGAAAGCCAGAAAACAGACAATCATTAACCACCACACTGTATCTTTCCGGTGGTTATCGGATGAGATGAGGAGCACATGCATCACACCTACTGGTGTTACAAACGTCTCCAATCTTTCATCATGTCAAGAAGAATGTGATACACGCATAGTACTTCATGCACAACAGCTAGGAGCAAAACGTGTTGTGGTTCATGGCAATGACACTGACATCATTGTCATGCATCAACGCTGTTGGACGGCATTGGAATTTGGGTCAGAAAGTCACAGGATCAGTTGGTGCCTGTTCATCAGATGGCAAAGTTGTTGGGAATGCATATAAACTGTAAACTTCATCCCTTTCTCCATGCGTTCTCATGATAAGATGACACAAACTTCATATATGACATTGGGAAAACCAGAATACTAAAGATCCGCCATCGGTTGAACCTCAAAGCATTGGCTTCATATGCGATTGAACTAATTGATAGAATTGTGACTAAAATGGATAAAAATGATATACCAATTAATGTATTTATTGACCTATCAAATGCATTTGACACTATTTACCATAACATTTTATAAAACAAATTAGCATACTATGATCTTAATGGCTCAGCCTTGCATTTGTTCAAAAAGTTACTTACAAAACAGAAAACAATTTACTGAAACTAAACAAATAAACATCTTACCTATAACAATCGGTGTCCCAGAAGGTTCTGTCTTAGGACCACTATTGTTTATTATTTATATAAACAATTTTTCACAAGTTACTCAATTATTAAATTTTGTTATATATGTCGATGACACTACATTATCTACCTCTTTAAATTCTCTGAGCGAAACGACACTCGATAATAAAAGTACATAAACCATAACAAATGAAGAACTCTGTAAAATTAATGAATGGCTAAATATTAATAAATTATTATTAAATAAAAGCAAAACTAAATATATGGTTTTCCATATGCCTAATAAACGTATACAAGCTCTTACACTTAAAATATATGATGTATATATTGAAAGAGTAGATGAATTTAACTTTCTAGGATTTAATTTAGACACTAATCTAAATTGGAGAAAACACACAGAGAAAATACCAAATAAGTGTTCAAAAACAATTGGCGTATTAAACCGATTAAAATATGTATTACATAAAAGTGTTATTATATAACACCTTAATATTATCACATATAAATTATTGTATTATGATTTGGGGATATCAAAGAAATATAATTACAAGCATCCAAAAAAGGTTATGCTAATAATAACCTTAAATACATATAATTCACATACAGAACCATTTTTCAAAAATCTTAACCTACTGAAAATAGAAGATATGTTAAAGTTACAAGAATTACAATTTTATTTTAAATATATTCATAAACAATTACCTTCGTATTTACTAAACTGGCAAATTATACCAAGTATTAATATACACAATTATAATACTCGTGCAATAGATAATATACATACTTTTAGAACTAATCATAAATTTGCAATGAAATGTCTCAGACACAGCCTCCCACATACTATAAATGAGACTCCTGATGCAATTAAAAACAAAATATACACTCACAGCTTGCATGGCTTTATCATTTATATAAAACATGTTTGCTAAACAGCTACCGTGATATATGTACTCTATGACATTGTTATATATGTCAACAAAATTAATAAATACAATATAATATTTTATGTTAATGTTCATTAGCCCATCTCCACACCACATCACACTGTCTTACTTAAAGCTACTACTTCCAAATAAACATTTGAGTTAGACATCTTGTATACTAAGGACCATACTACTTTATTCCATGAAATTATGGTGGCTCCTATGACAGCGACATTATTGTCTAAATAGGAGCTACCGACCCCAGTTTGTAAATGTTATATTGTGGGTTTTTTATTTTGGTACAATAAGAATTACTATAAGTGTATGTCTTGTATGTATTGTAAGCCTTAACATATAGACTTATAACAGTATGTGAACATGATATACTATGTGTGTATGTATGGTTGTATAAATGTACTAACGAAATTTCTTTGATGTTGACAGCCTTGGTATGTCACCAAAATGTCCTGTCCGTAGGCTTTGATCAACCGATTCTGTCATGGCATGTGTTCCATCTTTCACGTCACTCAAGTTTAATGCACTCTTTTCGTAGCCATACACATTAGTGGTCATTGCATGGAAGGTTGACCCGTCGGGTGTCTTCGCATGCCAGTCAGCATTGTCGATGGCAAAATGGATGAATGAACATCCTGCTATCACTGGTGGAGGAAAAATGCCTTCTTGTCGCTCTTCCTCAATCATTTGTTCACACATAAATGTGAGATAACGTTGGAATGCGTCATAACTGACACTTTCGTTCATATGATTTAGCAGGGTGATTACTTTCTTGCTACGTGTTTCATTGTAGATACAGAATGCACTTCCTAGGCTGAGAGGTGTTGGAATTTTACACGTGGCATACAGGATGTGCTGATATAGATGAAGTGCATTTTCCTCAAGTTCATCATCACAACAAACTTTCCCTCCATGCCCTACTGGAAGGTCTTTCCCACACAGCAGGGTAGCTGCAACATTAAACACTTTGCATGGAATCATGGATGCTGGTTGGGCGTGTGATATATTGAAGAAAATGTCGCCATATTGGCTTTTGGTCAGCTGATCAAGTTTCCATGATTTTGCATCTCTGTGTAATAGTTGAGCCGCATATTTGGATGACTGAAATATCACTATCCAAATCACATACTTCATGGTTCAATTGTCCTGTCATTTTGAAAGCATCACCCACTATAATAAACGAGGAACAGACATAGCCGCTTCCACCCACTTGCGGCCAAATTGTGATATTGTCCCCGAAGTGCATTTGCAGTCGGTTCTTCATGAGTGTTGTTCTGTATACATCACGTACTCTAAAAACCTTCTCTTGTAGCAGGATCATATACCTGTCACGTATATCTGAAAGAAACACAACACATTTATTGGCAATGAGTTGAGTATGCAATTCTGAAAAAGCATCGTCTTTGCCTTCTGCATGGTTATTGGCGGACTGTTTTTTTTACATATTTTGTTGATGTAAGTATTCATGCGTGGCATATGATATGTTACATCAATTGCAGTTAGATCGACATCCGCACCAGGGTGAGCAGGTATTCTACCAAGCATGTGCGCATCATTCAATTCCTCCGCTTTTCGTTTTAATAACTGTCCACGACTTTGAGACATTGCAATGCTAGACCTCTTGATCTGTGTGAATGGCCTTTCACAAAAGATGCACTAAGTAATCTTGTTAAGTATTCAGGTGCGGCCACACAGACGTCATCTTGCTTGTCGTTGTTCTGGGTTTCAGCAAGTATACCATCTGTCCGTTTTTTGGAAGCCAAATCACAACTCTTATGCAAAGTGTACCAACGTCTGCATTCACCATGCCACATCACAGATTTGTGTTGCAATATATCTAGAACACCGTCTTTCTCCAACCGCTTTGCGACATGATTTTGTCTCTTCTCAATTGCAAAACTCAACGAGGTAGCTGATATTACTCTCTGTAATGTTGTTGGCGTTTCTTTCTGACAAATGATGCAAAGTTCGTTAACCCTATGGGCTCCGAGGTGCCAAGGCAGATTATTTCTTCCATCTTCCATCAAATGAAATCAAATCTAAAAACCACAAAAGGTATTTGACAACATATATATATATATATATATATATATATATATATATATATATATATATATATATATGGATCATTCACAAATTGCGGTATAACAACCGTTAGTGGAATAAAAAAATAAAAATTAGCTTAACGTATTTCTATCATTGGCATTGCGTATCACTACTTCGTTATTCAGGGACGTACTTAATATGTGTGTTAATTAAAATGCGTGTCAGTAATTACTCCGATAATTTAGTATTATACAGTATATAATACATCAGCATCCCCTTACCTTCTTACGCCACATTCATTCACTGAAGCCATTATTTGTTGACACACGCCTTGCACGAATAACAGTTGGAGCCTAAATAATTCAAAGATAAACTGAAAAAGTAAATAAACAGCATGTGCACGTAATTAGCGCGATTACGTCACATGCCTGAGCTGCTTATCAGCGTCCCCTACCGATCTTGTAGGCTCCCCATTTTACTAGTTATTCCCATTTTGTGTCAAACATTACGTCAATCCAAAATGAGGGTGACGTATATGTTAGTTCAAAAACATGTGATGTGCTGATACATTTTACAACATACAAACAGAGGAATGAATCGGGATCATTTTGATATGTTAACCATATATTTTTTTTTTATTAAGAGAACTACGTTAAACGTTGCATGACGTCGATGACGAAACGGAAGTGTTTTTGTTTAACATATTGCTGAATTTGTTGCCTTAAAATGTACATTTCAATAAGATAATTATTGTGTTTATACTCCTCTCCAATCCGAATAGTGTGCCATAAAAGCTAGCTTTGTAGCCCTAAACAAACTATGAGAAAAACAAATTCTAATTGTGACTAAACGACCATTCCGACACCATAAACGCCTGAATTTTAGTGCGATTTTCGGAGTGAGGTACACTGATTTCAGAGGGTTGCCCTCTGGATTATTGTTAAAGAAGGTTTGAAGTTTAGAAAACAAGACAGCAACCAAAAATAGCACGAGGTGTCCACTTCGACCACCATGCGCCCCGACTACAATAGTTAGCAGAAACAGGCAATTATTCAAAGTCACCATTGGCAATAAGAAAACATCCGACACCAAAGTATCGGCATGTTTGTGGTCGGGAGCACATCAACGTTCCAACATGTTGCCAGCCAGCGACCACGTGGTCCATAGCCCAAACGTCAGCCACGCCGTGTTGGGCTTCAGTGGCAAAAATGCACAGAGGCTCGCTGCAAATACACGTGCAACAGCTGGACCAAGAAATGCACGCGTCGGTGCGTGAATTTCTTGGTCCAGCTGTTGCACGTGTATTTGCAGCGAGCCTCTGGGCATTTTTGCCAGACTTGTCCTCCAGAACATTTTGCTTACAACGGAAATAATACAACTTAACATTATTCCACAAATACATTTGACTATTACCAATTCGTTCAACTACAACATAATATTTACACATCAAAACGATTAAAGTAATATTTATGTCTGCCTTTTCCTCTCTAGATTATAAAATAGCAGTCTACCATTTTACTGTTTTGATAAGCTTATAGATCATCTCGATGTTTTTATGTTTTGGATGTGTATTAACAAATAGTATTTTTTTATTATTGAGTTATTAATGAATATTATTATTTTCACGATGAACGTCCATAATTCGTACATTGAGATCTGTCCTGTTTCTGTTACAAGCTTCTTGCCCTTTTGGACAAACGTGGCACATGTGTGGGGGGAATTGCAAACAACGCACGTGCACAAACCTGTTTATCAGCCAGCGACAGAGATGCAAGTTTCCGTGCACTTATGGATGCGCTTGTCCACCCGGACGAGACATTCTCCATAAAGGAAAATGCGTAATGCCGAGGCAATGTAGTGGTAAGCGCCAAATGTATTGCAATCCATCTGTCTGCTCCTTTGATAAATGTAACGTGCAATTCAACAGTAATAAACAATCTGTGTTTTAGTAATCATGGATATATGATAAACTTTACTAAAACGAAGTATATTTTTAAAGGTAAAACGGCGACTTGCTCGTGTACTGCACCTACAAGACATTATTGATAGTATTACGATCAATTTTCAGATACAATCAAATTGTACAAATGCACACATGTCCGCATACATGCGTATATACATATGTACGAACGTACGTACGTATATATGTATGCACGTATGTATCTATGTACACATGCGTGGTTGTATGTATGTGCACGTATACACGTACGTTTTCCAATCAAAACACACTGTGCCTATGCGTTTCATTGTCGTTCTGTATTTAGCTGTTCAGCTGTTCTTTCTTTGCTGTCACTAAAATAAATAAATAAACACAATACGCTCGATATTTGAAAGAAACATCATATTGTCTATGACGTAACCGGTGAAAAATCATATATATATATATATATATATATATATATATATATATATATATATATATATGTGTGTGTGTATGTGTGTGTGTGTGTGTGTGCATGTGTGCATGTGTGCATGTGTGCATGTGTGCATGTGTGCATGTGTGCATGTGTGCATGTGTGCATGTGTGCATGTGTGCATGTGCGCGTGTGCACGTGTGCACGTGTGCACGTGTGCACGTGTGCACGTGTGCACGTGTGCACGTGTGCACGTGTGCACGTGTGCACGTGTGCACGTGTGCACGTGTGCACGTGTGCACGTGTGCACGTGTGCACGTGTGCACGTGTGCACGTGTGCACGTGTGCACGTGTGCACGTGTGCACGGTGTGCACGTGTGCACGTGTGCGCTGTGGCGTGTGGCGTGTGCGCGTGTGCGCATGTGTGCGGTGTCGCGTGTGCGCGTGTGCGCGTGTGCGTGTGTGCGTGTGTGCGTGTGTGCGTGTGTGCGTGTGTGCGTGTGTGCGTGTGTGCTGTGTGCGTGTGTGCGTGTGTGCGTGTGTGCGTGTGTGCGTGTGTGCGTGTGTGCGTGTGTGCGTGTGCGTGTGTGCGTGTGTGCGTGTGTGCGTGTGTGCTGTGTGCGTGTGTGCTGTGTGCGTGTGTGCGTGTGTGCGTGTGTGCGTGTGTGCGTGTGTGCGTGTGTGCGTGTGTGCGTGTGTGCGTGTGTGCGTGTGTGTGCGTGTGTGCGTGTGTGCGTGTGTGCGTGTGTGCGTGTGGTGTGTGCGTGTGTGCGTGTGTGCGTGTGTGCGTGTGCTGTGTGCGTGTGTGCGTGTGTGCGTGTGTGCGTGTGTGCGTGTGTGCGTGTGTGCGTGTGTGCGTGTGTGCGTGTGTGCAGTGTGTGCGTGTGTGCGTGTGTGCGTGTGTGCGTGTGTGCGTGTGTGCTGTGTGGTGTGTCGTGTTGCTGTGTAGTGTGTGCGTATGTCGTGATGTGCGTATGTGCGTATGTGCGTATGTGTGATGTGTGTATGTGTGTATGTGCATGTAGTGTGTGTGTATGTGGTATGGTGTGTATGTGTGTACGTGGTATGCGTGTACTGTGTGTATGTGTGTATGTGTGTATGTGTGTATGTGTGTATGTGTGTATGTGTGTATGTGTGTATGTGTGCGTATGTGGTATGTGTGTATGTGTGTATGTGTGTATGTGTGTATGTGTGTATGTGCGTATGTGTGTATGTGTGTATGTGTGTATGTGTGATTGTGATGTACGTGTGTGTATGTGTGTATGTGCGTATGTGCGTATGTGTGTATGTGTGTATGTGTGTATGTGTGTATGTGTGTATGTGTGTAGGCTGTTGTGTGGTATGTGTGTATTGTGTATGTGTGTATGTGTGTATGTGTGTATGTGTGTATGTGTGTATGTGTGTATGTGTGTATGTGTGTATGTGTGTATGTGTGTATGTGTGTATGTGTGTATGTGTGTATGTGTGTATGTGTGTATGTGTGTATGTGTGTATGTGTGTATGTGTGTATGTGTGTATGTGTGTATGTGTGTATGTGTGTGTGTGATGTGTGTATGTGTGTATGTGTGTATGTGTGTATGTGTGTATGTGATGTGTGTATGGTGATGTGTATGTGTGTATGTGTGTATGTGTGTATGTGTGTATGTGTGTATGTGTGTATGTGTGTATGTGTGTATGTGTGTATGTGTGTATGTGTGTATGTGTGTATGGTGTATGTGTGTATGTGTGTATGTGTGTATGTGTGTATGTGTGTATGTGTGTATTTTATGTGTGTATGTGTGTATGTGTGTATGTGTGTATGTGTGTATGTGTGTGTATGTGTGTATGTGTGTATGTGTGTATGTGTGTATGTGTGTATGTGTGTATGTGTGTATGTGTGTATGTGTGTATGTGTGTATGTGTGTATGTGTGTATGTGTGTATGTGTGTATGTGTGTGTATGTGTGTGTAGTGTGTATGTGTGTATGTGTGTATGTGTGTATGTGTGTATGTGTATGTGTGTATGTGTGTATGTGTGTATGTGTGTATGTGTGTATGTGTGCATGTGTGCATGTGTGCATGTGTGATGTGTGCATGTGTGCATGTGTGTATGTGTGTATATGTGTGTATATGTGTGAGTGTGTATGTGTGTATGTCTGTTTGTGTGTGTATGTGTGTGTATGTGTATGTTGCCCAAACCAAAAGAATGTTTTGTAAAATCACAATAATAATAATTATTATTATTTTGTGTACAGAATATCTTAATAGCATGTTGAAGTTGAGTAAACTATAGTCACGAACGTATCTTGTCATTATTACAGCACACAAACTCTAATACAGTAATTTATATATACAATATATTCTTATAATGGCCAAATATATAAAAATATATATATATATATATATATATATATATATATATATATATATATATTTAATAGTATATTTAAAATGCTTTGTGTAATTGAGTGGAATACTGTTACGTTGTATATATTTTTAAGCGTCCTGCCCTGAAGGACAAATCTGGCTGAGATGCGGTGGCAGTTGCACGCCCACGTGTCGTAAGCGTAACGCGGTATGCAAGTCATGTGTCCCTGGGTGTGGCTGTCCAGAAGAGCGTCCCTATTTGAAAAACGGGAAATGCTTAACGTGGAACCAATGCGTTAGTAAGTATCAAATATACTGTCATCAATCAGTCTTTTCTTTGAATAAATGCCATCAGAAAAGCGTATGTAAATTAATTGTCTTACGGCGAACGTGTATGTGTTATGATAAGTTTACAGAAATGTAAATACTTGATAATTGGTTCCTTCCACACGCATACCAAGAATGATATAAAAGAACTAAGCAAGACCTTTTCAACGTTGTCAGACTGACCGGGATGGAACCCGCAATATCAGCACGGGTATATATATATATATATATATATATATATATTTTATATATATATATATATATATATATATATATAGAGGAACACACGCGTCAACATACAATCACCAGATGGAGAAACGTAGCTATTTGACATCACGGCGGGAGTGCTAGGAGACATCCTAGGAGATACGCTTGCACCATATATCTTTGTGGTAATATTTAACTATGCACTTCGGGTAGCTATCGATAGAAGATAAGAACTAGGGTTCCAAATAACAAGAAGGAATACAAACTTGCTAATCTTGAGTTGATCGCTAATTTTGAATGTGTAATGATATTGTATCTAACACAAGAGAAAATATCAGGTGCAAAGATTTATTTAAACACGAATCCTGGAAAGACTAAATACATTTCATTCAATCAAATAGGTAACGCCAGCATCGTTGGGAATATTTTAGAGATAGCTGATGACTATAAATACCTTTGTTCCTGGGACTGCAGAACATACACTTAAATCAAGACTAGGAAGATTATAGCATGGAGAGCACCCAATCAATTAAATCTAATATGGCATTATACACTATCGCGCCACAATTCATAGCAACAGTAAATTATGTACCCATGTATTGAATGCGGCGGGAAAATTGGCAGATGTAGAGGTTTGAAATTGGTGGTATATAAAATTTGAAAAACAAGCGGAAATATTGATTGATAAGTATTATTCTTGTGTTAAGGTTATTCATAAAGTGGTACTGGACATATATTGAGTAGTAGTTTTGGTTAAAGTTTGTTAGTTAACAGTATTTTTGAACAGATTAGTATAGTGGGTGATAAAAGGGTAATCTAGGCTTCGACAAATTGTAAACAAGATTAAGCAAATCTCTTTATTTGATATAGTATATAAGAGATAAAGCAATAAGAGTAACAACTACATATGTAAGATAAAACTGTGAATAGGTATCATTGTTATTAAAAATAAACAAGCGTTTTTTGTAGGAAACCCTTGTTTGTTTGTTTATATAGGTAGTGTCCAACATTTCCGCTAGGGAACGGTCCCAAACAGACTAAACTTATTTTTCATGGTAGCATAGGTAGTAAGTTGTTTATAACATAAAGTTTGCTGCAGTTGCTGTACACAAAAAAAACAAACAGTTTTTCTAAAGACTAAGTTGGTTTAAACTAAGAGTTGATTTTGACAAATCGTAAAAATGGCACCTGGAAGCGGCAAGTGAAGGCAAGGAGGCACTTGGTGTGTAACCACTGCCACAGCTTGGTGGATTTTGCCTATCGGGGTGGGGAAAAAAACTTGGTCAGAGACAACGGAGGAAGGGTTTACTTTTCCAATTTTTAAAGGGTGTTGGAAAGTGGACTGTCTGACAGCAGAGTTAGCTAGGCTAACGGATATTGTGAAGGGGATGCAGAGTGGAGGGAGGGTGATTGCAAGGACAACAAATGGAGAAAGAACAACAGGAAACATGACATGCAGGAAGGTGTCAGGGGAGAAAGTGACAGTAGAGAAGGAGGGAGGGACAAGGGGACAGGATATGAGAGAAGTAGATGCGACAGGAGGAAAGACGAATGGAAGAAAGGAAGTGCGAGGTGATGTGACCAAACGGAAGTCAATAACAAGGACGATGACAGGAAGAAAATAGACCGGAAAGAAAGGAACAACAGAGAAAGCGGCAGGGGGAAAAGTCAGCAACCAGGAAGATGCAAAACGGAGGAGCTACTCTGAAGCAGTGATCGAGGGGGCATTGAGAACAGAAAGGGTTTTATGGGAGACTCCATTTTGCGAAAGACAGAAAAATTAAGCAAAGGAGAAGACGTTGTTGTTTGTTTTCCCGGGGGGCTAGGATAGAGCATGTGACTGAATGGGTAGAGAACGTTTTGGGGCAGGGCCCAAAGGGGGTCTATTTTAAATACATGTAGGGACGAACAATGCAGACAGGGATGGAACAACCAGGATAGTAAAGAGTTTCAGAGAGTTGGTGGGAACACTTGAAGAAGACGAGAGTTGAACAGATCATACTTTCAGGAATCTTGCCAGTGATGGGGGGAAGGGAACAACATTTAGAAATTGCAAGAGGATGGAAAATTAACGGACTATTAGAGCAGATTGTGAAGAAGAAGGGAATTTGTGGGATTTGGGGGGGATATTTTGTTGGTAAAGAAGACATGTTTATGAGAGATGGCCTATCTAAGCGGAAAGGGGCAGCAGTGTTCTCCGAGAATCTTCTTCGATCGATGAATAATGGAACAGGTTGCAACTTTTTAAACTAGTTTCGCAGGGGGGATACACAGAGAAGCCAAATACTAGAGGCATAGAAAAAGATAGCAAAAAGACATCAGCAAAGAACACCCTTGGAAAGCCCTACGGAATTTGGTTATAAATGTGTTTTTTTAAAAGGGAGCATAGTAAACAAAAGAAATGAACTAAACATTAGGGTAGAAGATATTGACCCTCACATAATAGGTATAACTGAATCCTGGGCCACCCCCGATATATCAGATGCCGAATTAGGAATGACAGGGTATGTAATGTTTAGGAAAGATAGATTAGGAAGAAGGGGGGGGAGTTATTTTATATATCAAAGAATCCATCCAAGCTTATGAAATAAAATTAGAAAAAGAAGCAGAATGT
Organism: Ridgeia piscesae; assembly: GCA_025642075.2. NCBI lineage: Eukaryota > Metazoa > Annelida > Polychaeta > Sabellida > Siboglinidae > Ridgeia > Ridgeia piscesae. The sequence continues at coordinate 108,691 of JAODUO010001262.1, forward strand.
GAAGAAGCTGTCTGGGGGAACATAGTTACAGGAAACTCAACATTAACTGTTGGGTTAGTGTATCGGAGTCCAAACATAAGCATAGAAGAGAATAAAAAAAATACATAACGCTATCAAAGAAGTGAGTAAACGGGACTGTATTATTAGGGGGGATTTTAACCATGGGCATATACAGTGGACATCTCTACAGAGTACCGGGAGAGAGGATCAAGAGTTTTAAAATTTAGTACAAGATGGGTTTCCCTTTTCTCAACATGTGTTAGAAGCAAAAAAGGGGCGAGAACGTGTTAGACATAGTATTGAGCCCCACAGAAGGAATTTGTTGAAAAGTCAAGATATGTGAGCCATTTGGGGTTTTGGTGATCACAACCAATACATTTTATCATCAAAGAAAAGGGGAGAACGGAATAGAAAAATAAGGTACAGGAAAATTTTTTTCACAAAGGAAGATAAAAGGAAAAGAGGGAATATTTAGCAAAGATAGACTAAATAACACACTGAAGAATAAGACAGCAACAGAATGCTGGAATATTTTAAAGAGTGAAATTGACTGTGTCTTTGGGAAAATTTTTTCCCCTTGAAAAAACAGGGGAAACGGTCAAAGAAGAAACACTTATCGAAGGAAGCCATTAAAAAAATCAAGTACAAGCAAAGATGTGGAAGACATATAGACACACCGGAAGTGAAGAAGACTATATCATTTATAAAGAAGCACTTAATCAAGCTACAGCTGAAATTAGAAATTCAAAGAGAAGCTACGAACGAAAAATAGCTTTTAATATAAAACATGACAGCAAGAGTTTTTATGCGTATGTTCGAAGTAAACAGAAAGTTCAGGATAAGGTCGGTCCTCTAGAAGGTAGTGATGGAAACATAATAACAGAGGGATTCGTAATGGCAGAAAACCTAAATGAGTACTTTAGTTCGGTGTTTACCAGGGAAGATATTAGTATATTACCAGTACTTGAGACTAAGTTCGAAGGGAAAAGAGTTTGACTATTTAGGACAACTAATTGTAACCCCAACAATGGTAGCTATGAAAATAAAGAGATATGAAGGATAATAAATCACCTGGAGTGGGTGGGATTCCTCCCAAATTACTATTTGGGAAAATTTTAGAACAAATCAGCATACCGCTTGCAACAGTGTTCAATTTGTCATTAGAGGAGGGAATAGTTCCGTTAGAATGGAAAGAAGCAAACATTATACCATTATTTAAAAAAAGGGTTTGAGAAACAAGTCAGAGAACAATAGACCAGTGAATTTAACATCGGTGATTTGCAAACTATTAGAAAGACTAATTAAAGATCACCTGGTTTTATTTTCTTTTAAAAATAAATTATAAACCCCTCTCAACATGGGTTTTTTTTAAAACGAGGTCATGCTTAACAAATATGTTATGTTTTTTGGAAGATGTCACAAAGTGGCTAGATGAGGGATCACCAGTAGATATAATCTACTTAGATTTTAAAAAAACCTTTACAAAGTGCCACACCAAAGACTACTACTTAAAAATAAAGGCCCCTGGCATAGGAAATGGAATGATCAACTGGATAGAAAAAAGGCTTATTGGTAGAAGACAAAGAGTAGTAGTTTATGGGGAGGTTTCAAACTGGAAAGCGGTTTTGGGGTGGAGTACCGCAGGGGTCAGTATAAAATATTTTTTTTCTTAATATATATCAATGATTTGGATGATGACATAACAAGCAAGGTGTTGAAATTTGCGGACGACACAAAAGTGTTTAGGAAAAATTTAAAAATGATGCAGATAGACAGCATTTACAAAATGATCTTAATAAGTTGATAGAATGGTCTGAGAAGTGGCAAATGCTGTTTAATTTTGGAAAGTGTAAATGCCTTCACACAGGACATGGGGAAAGAAGATGCACAATATACAATGGATGATACTGTACTAAATACTACCTTAAAGGAAAAGGACTTGGGGTTAACTATTAGTGCTGACATGAAGGTATCAGAGCAGTGTGGAATTTCAGCAGCGAATGGAAACCAAATTCTTGGATTAATTAGGCGAAATATAGTGTACAAAGAAAAAGAACTAATAAAAACCGCTGTATAAAACAATAGTTAGGGCCCCACTTTAGAATATTGTATACAAGCATGGAGGCCATATCGCAAGAAGGATATTGAAAAATGGTAGAAAGAGTACAAAGGAGAGCAACCAAAAAAGATACCAAAAAATCAGGAATATTAGTTATGAAATGCGTCTAAAAGAATGTGGCTTAACAACACTAGAAACCAGAAGATTGAGAGGAGATAAAATTGAAGTGTTTAAAATATTGAATGGATATGAAAATATTGACAGAAATATTTTTTTCACAGTAAGAAAAGAAGGGCTAGAGGACATGGAGTTACATTAGCAAAGAAGCAGTGTAGACTAGATATTAGAAAATTTTCATTTTCACAAAGAACAGTAAACGAATGGAACAGATTATCAACTGATTGTGTAGGTGCTAGCAGTGTTAATATATTTAAAAATAAAATCGACATATACCTAAGAAGGGCGGGGTATACTTAGATAGATAGGTTGGACTCTCGATAAGCCAAATGGCTTCCTAGTCCACCTGCCATCTAGAGTTGAATCTCTAAGTGGCAATCTTGTTAAATATTGTTAAATGTATTGATGCGAAACTTGGACTATGACAAAAATGTATAGGTTACGATACATGGCGAGACTCCGCGAGACTGGAGCTGATTGGGGACTGGATACAAGAATAATTTTCTAACGATGGATGACAGTTGTAGTTTCCGACTGATGAATACTAGGAAAATATAGGTCATAAATATCTTGTGTTATACATTTCCTATCTTAATTGTCCGATTTAATACTGAGTTTACCACACTATCATAGACATATAGCGATTTACCTAGTGCAGAAATAGACACGTTTTAGGCCGTATATGCCTTTTACGGGATTTGAATTTTACATTGCTGTACGTTGTGGTTTCGATAATCACTTATATCTGACAAGTTGTCTAAATGCACATCATCATAATACATGTACATGTTTGCCCCAAACAGGTTGTACTGCGCGAAAAATGGCACTCTTCATTATTAGTCAAAATCGCCAAACACAAGTACTTGCCGCTAATGCCATGGCAACCACCATAATAATCGATTAAAATTCAAGATTTCCGTGATCATTGTCAACGGCAAAGTGTTCCATTGCTTCTGCTTGTAATAATCCTTCGGACAATATAACTGAAATACCCTATTTGGGAACAGTTCGATTATTACAACCAAAAAAAACAAAGTCCTATATATTAACATGGATAATATCGATTTCCTGCACCCAACTGCCCCCGGCCTCGTTTTGGCGCGCCAGACTTACACGCCCTATTGTTCACTAGTAAAAACATCCGACCAACAGAAAACTGTACGGTAGAATATGTTAAAGTCGCCGAAAAGATCAAAGAAGAAGACTGACTGATTTTTGCCCCACGTTGCGACATATATAAAGCCGAAATGGCATCTAAGACGATTTTATGATAAATGACACATGGCCTTGCTGGCCAAGAGAAGACGTCCAGCAGCGACATACTTAGAGAGCTTGAAGGAAGACATAGGTCTGGGAGGTGGAAGACATAAAGTTGGCGAAGATAGAACGAGAGATCTCGAGAAGGATAGTTGAAGCCACAAATGTTCTAACCCAATTGCCGACATGAGTGATTGAATGTATGTATGCATGTATACATGTATGCATGTGTATATATATATATATATATATATATATATATACATATACATATACATATACATATACATATACATATACATATACATATACATATACATATACATATACATATACATATACATATACATATACATATACATATACATATACATATACATATACATATACATATACATATACATATACATATACATATACATATACATATGTATGTATGTATGTATTTATGTATGTACGTACGCATGTATGTATGTGCGTATGCATATTTGTGTGTGTATGTCATGTATATATGTATATAGGTATGTATGTTTGTGTGTGTATGCACGCATGTATGTATGTATGTATGTATGTATGTATGTGTGTATGTGTGTGTATGTATGTATGTATGTATGTATGTATGTATGTATGTTGTATGTTTGTATGTATGTATGTATGTATGTATGTATGTATGTATGTATGTATGTATGTATGTATGTATGTAGACCCTAACAAAGCCTGTGGTCCTGACGGGATCTCACCAAGGCTCCTGAAGATAGTTGCAGAAGAAGTCACACCAGCCCTTACCTTGCTCTTCCGAAACTCCTACCAGACTGGAACATTGCCACTCGACTGGAAATTAGCTCATATCACGCCTGTCTTCAAGAAGGGAGAACGATACAAGGCAGAAAACTACCGCCCCATCTCACTCACATGCATAGCCTGCAAGGTGATGGAGCACATTATCGCCAGTCACATCATGTCACACAGCATTCTCTGCCCAGAGCAGCATGGCTTCCGATGCGGACGATCCTGTGAGACACAACTTTTGGGGTATGTGGATGAAGCAAGCGAAGAGCTGGAGAGGGGAAACCAGGAGGACACCATTGTCCTTGACTTTGAAAAAGCATTCGACAAGGTGAGCCATACCCTCCTAGTTCACAAGCTGCGTCACTATGGAATCGGAGGTCGACTTAATGCATGGATTGACAGCTTTCTCGAGAACAGACAGCAGGCTGTAGTGGTTGGGGGAGAGAGATCAAACTTCATGCCTGTGGACTCGGGAGTCCCCCAGGGATCAGTCGTTGGCCCGTGTCTCTTCCTTCTGTACATCAATGACCTACCCATAGAAATTGAATCAAAAATCCGACTGTTTGCTGATGACACTTTGTGCAGTAACACCATTAAACACAAAGTGGACCAGAAAAAGCTGCAAAAAGATCTTGATTCCCTCACCACGTGGGAGAAACAGTGGTCCATGAGCTTCCACCCACAGAAATGCTACACATTGAGTGTCACCCGAAAGAGAGATAAAATTGTACCGTCATACCACCTACACGGACACAACCTGCAAAACGTCAGCACAGCAAAATACCTTGGCGTAAACATACAAGACAACCTGAATTGGGGACTCCACATAGACACCATCACCAATAAGGCGAACAAGACACTCGGCTTCCTCAGAAGAAACCTAAAAATCGGAAACAAGAAAACAAAAGAAACAGCATATAAAGCCTTTGTCCGCCCAATCCTGGAGTACTCGGCCACTGTCTGGGACCCACACTCTGCAAACAACATAAAAACAATAGAAAAAGTCCAACGCCGTGCAGCAAGATGGGTTACAAATAGACACCACCAGACATCCTGCGTCAACTCCATCATCGACTCTCTTGCCTGGCCCACACTCCAACAACGCCGTAAAAAAGCTCGACTTGAAATGTTTTACAAATTTCACCACCACCTCATCACCATTGATTCTGAATACCTACCACAGCCAACAGAAACCAGATCAAGCCACAGAAAGAACAACACACACAGCTACAATATCCCCTACTGCAGGACACAGTACAGACAGATGTCATTCTTCCCCCGGACCATCCCCGAATGGAACAGCCTGCCCCAGGAAATAGTGGCAGCCAAGTCCCTGGACTGTTTCAAGTCCAGGCTTGCTGCCCACCTGTAACCAGACAGACCACCCCTCCCCTTCCCCCTCCCCTCTTATTTCTTATGTCTACTACCCCCATCTACTATGTCACACACCCTTTCACTACATTTCAGAAGTGTCTACTGCAACCTCCACAAATCAGCATAATCATCAAAACATTGATGTTGGCTGATTAATAGAAGAAGAGAAGAAGATGTATGTATGTATGTATGTATGTATGTATGTATGTATGTATGTATGTATGTATGTATGTATGTATGTATGTATGTATGTATGTATGTATGTATGTATGTATGTATGTATGTATGTATGTATGTATGTATGTATGTATGTATGTATGTATGTATGTATGTATGTATGTATGTATGTATGTATGTATGCATGCATGCATGCATGCATGCATGCATGCATGCATGCATGCATGCATGCATGCATGTATGTATGCATGTACGTACGTACGTATGTATGTATGTATGTATGTATGCATGTAATGTATATGTGCGATCTGGAATCGTTAAAGTATAACTGTTGCGTTGTTTTTACTTTGCAAGGGTCTTGCCCTGGTGGATAATTTGGACCGAGTGCGAAGGGAGTTGCAGTCTTATGACGTGTACTAACCCAAAGTCGAGTTAGTCGTTTTTTCTGGATGATATTCTTGTATGATGTGGTGATAACTTTGCAAATGGAGATGTCTGTCTTCATATTCCATTTTTACATGCAGGAACTGACGTTTCAGCGGCAGGTTCTAAAGTATAGATCATTGTTAATGTTAGCATTTTTTTATGTTCATATCTTATCTCAAAGAAGAGGTTGGTGAATAGTTTGAGCTGTTTGCATACGTAATTCAGGTCAGCCATGAATACCTCTACGAATAAACTGAATAGCATAGGTTAAAGCAAACAGTCATGTATCAGTGTTGTTTCAACTTTAAACAATTCAGTTAGTTACCCGCTGGTGATGATGACTGCGCAATCAACATTGTCATACATGGCCTCAGTGTTCAACCTGCTACACGGGGGAAAAGATCCGACTGATGTAGATACATAATATTTTATTGTAAAACCAAAATTCACCCAGCGGTATGATAATTTAATACAAAAGTTAAACAAATTTACATTTTGATACAGCGCAGTATTTAGTGCCCAAAATTCTTCAAAGCGTAGTACACCATATCGATTTGTCTTGGAAGATTCCAATTTATGCGCGGAGATTATTAGTACATAAATATCATATCAGTGTTTCATACTCATTTATGCTGCTGAGTGAACCGGAACAATGAGGAATGAAAATACTTGCCCAACGTTTGAGTGAAACATTGGATTCGTGTTGTTCCACTGCAGTGGACGTATTTTCCAAATACAAAATAACTGAACTCTTGCAATATTGCGTTATTGGCCATGAGAGCAGACACTAACAAGGAATCATGCGACATCAAAAAGAAGTATCAGCATTTTTCTGATCGGGGACATGACTCCGTTTCCGACCGTTGCTGATCAGCGAGCACGTGGTCATTAACCCAAAATGCAAACCGACGTTGATAAACCTCAGCCTTCATCCTGCCGCATGATGAGATAAACCTGATTCGTGTCGACACGTTTTTCATTGAATAATCGAATACCACATATATGTACATATAATATTATGTCATGTTGTTGTTCATGTTCTGGTTATCTTTTCTGTTATGCTGTCTACACTGTTTTCAAGGTGCGTTTTCTATTTTTGCCTCTAATTGATCAAAACAAAATATATTCGAAATGTAAACACGCTACCAATTGTCCCTCTCTTAATAGTTGATGGTGACAGTGTTGTATCAGGGTGTTTGGTAATACGTTGTTTAAACAATTATACGTTTACGTGAAGATTAACATTGTGTTAATTTTGAGCGAATCGGAATTGATAGAATATGCATGTGGAATAATGATATATTTATTATGTTATAAGCACAATGCCCTGGTGGACAAGTTTGGAAAACGTGCGTCCATTGCAAGCGCACGTGCAACAGCCGAGTCCCGATATGTAGTTACAAATGCGTTACTGGATGTCACTGTCCAAAAGAACGACCGGTTATCTGGAAAGGAAAATGCATCAAGTGGAACGGATGTGGTGGTAAGGGCAAAATATGATATATTGACTTTCATCCGTCTGCACTTTAAATAACTGATAATTGACGTTTTAATGTACTCTTCTTCCTTTCCTGGGCGGGGCTCTTGCAAGCGTAATTCGCGAGCATAATATGCATGCTATGCAACTAGAGCAATAACACAACTGCAAAGGTTGATCTAAAAATCGAACATTCTAATTAAACGTCTGATGCCTTGAAGGCTGACGTGCCATCTATGACACGAGTAAATCAGAGAAAAACAACGAGAACCTTTGCATTAACAACAAAATTGTTTGGCATCATGCGCAATCTTAACAATTTGAGTATAACAATTGTTTACACATGTAATGACGTATATTTCGGTTGTTGTTCTGGTTACAAGGTATGTTTACAATTAAGCATATTTTCACTATATATATATATATTAATATATATATATATATAGGATAACATACAATTATATATGTTATGTAATAATTACGGTAACCGATTTTTCGATTTGTCGATATTTTAATGATGCCGATGAATACTAATCTGAAGTTATGTTAACAGTCTGCTTCCATTTTTGATAACATAAATGTGTTCTTCTTACTCGTGATCGTGTAACTGGTAGTTACAACAACATTCGCCGCAAACAACAACACTACGGAGCGGATTGCATTCCCATCATCGCCGCTGTTGGGCGGATGCGAGAAGCTGCCAGAAAGTCCAAGCTAACGAATAGTATCCAGGTGGATGTGCCGGATACCTTAATCATAAGCCCAACAAATACCAAGATAGATGTGTTGGCTGGTCTTTGGAAAGTTGACAGGCCAAACCACGGAACTATCGATTCGGTCAAGTTGGATGTCAATGTGTTGCTCTCCGTTTGGTTATTCGACGCTGACGGTCATCTTATTTTTCGACGTATATCATGACTACTCCACATAATGCAGCACTAGTTTCACTCGATGAACCGCAAAACAGCTTCCCTTAGCGCATCAATTAAACGTCACTGCCTGCTCGGGATGCAATGCTAAGCAACTCCTCAAACAAGGCACAGATAAACACTCTCATTTGCAAGCATATCCTAATTGCCAAATTATTCCTGTAGAATGTGACGCAAGACAACAGCTTGATGGTTGCGGGGGGAGCATGACAATACTTATCCACGTAGCTAAGGAACGCAACACGTTTCGTCTAGATCTTCCCTCGACACACGAAGACGAGGCGATGATCACTATTTAACAAACCATCCACCTTGCAACATTCAGGATCATGTATTCGTGTGGTGTGTGTCGAGATAATAATAATAATAATAATAACTTTATTTTGACACCATCAAATCCGGGACGGGTGTGTACATACATGTAAATTTGCGTATACTTATTAAAATAATGGTGACAGTAATAATGATAATAATATAAAGTAATGAGACCCTATGATAAAAAACCGTGTAAAATTGGCTATGTATAAATTATATAATTCTTTAAAAAAATGAATATTAAACATAGACATTTCAGACAATCAGACAATTTCAGATCGATGTGCTTGCATTGCTTCTCTACTTCTACTCTAGTGAGAAACGTCAGTCCTCTCTGACGATCCAATCCAAGGCCGTTATAGGGCCTGCAAGTTGGTCACGATACATGGCGTGACTCCGCGCAACTGGAGCTTATTGGGGACTAAGCGAGACTAATTGGGGACTGAACACAAGAATAATATTCTAACGATAGATGACAGTTGTAGCTTCCGACTGATGAATACTAGGAAAATCAGTTCATAAATATATTGTGTTATACGTTTCTTATCTTAAATGTCCGATTTAATATTGAGTTTACCACACTATCATAGACACACAGCGATTTACGTAGTGCAGATAATCGACACGATGCTAGGCTGTATGTGTCTTTTACGGGATTTGCGTTTTACTTTGCTGTACGTTGTGGTTTCGATAAGCACTTATATCTGACAAGTTGTCTAAACGCACATAATCATAACACACGTTTGGCCCAAACAGGTTGTACTGCGCGAAAACTGGCACTCTTCATGATTAGCCAAGATCGCCAAACACAAGTACTTGCCGCTATTGCCATGGCAACCACCATAATAATCGATTACAATTCTTGATTTCCGTGATCATTGTCACCGGCAAAATGTTCCATGGCTTCTGTTTGTAATAATCCTTCGGACAATATAACTGAAATACGCTATTTCGGGACAGTTCGATTATTACGACCAAAACAAAACAAAGTCCTATTTGTTAACATGGAGTATATGGACCTCCTGCCGCCAACTGCCCCAGCCTCGTTTTCGCGCGCGAGAGTTGCACGCTCTATTGCACGGAGATGAAGCAAGTCGCTCGTAAGCATGCCACGTTCTTATTTGACATTTTAGCTGGTCATGCTCTAAGTGAATGTGTGATTCATCTGCAGCGACCTACGAAAAAATTGCTTGGCAAGAATAGACTACACACTCAATCAGCCTTGCCAACCGATGGCATATATTGCCAAAACACCAAGCAAGCGACAACTTTTGTGGCTGCTTCCTATGGCGTCAAAATATCTTGCCGCCTACAGCCGTGAACACATAACACCGGAAATAATCACCAGCAACAATTTGAGTATTTGAAAAGAGCGTTCGCAGTGTACAGTACCAACTTTCCTGTTGGTGCAATGTCCTAAGTGACATCACGCAGACATACAGACATATAGACAGACAGACAGACAGACAGACAGACAGACAGACAGACAGACAGACAGACAGACAGACAGACAGACAGACAGACAGACAGACAGACAGACAGACAGACAGACAGACAGACAGACAGACAGACAGACAGACAGACAGACAGACAGACAGACAGACAGACAGACAGAAGACAGACAGACAGACAGACAGACAGACAGAAGAAGGGGGGAAAAAAAAAAGGACAGACAGACAGACAGACAGACAGACAGACAGACAGACAGACAGACAGACAGACAGACAGACAGACGACAGAAACAAACAAACATTCAGACAGAGAAACAGTAGTTTATATTTTGACATACATGTGTGGTTAGTTCCAAGAGATATGTTGTTATTTCCTGTGACGAATTATTTACGAACTGTGCCTTTGCAATTATGTTGTTGGTTGGAATTAGGTTAGATACCTACTTATTTGACGTATGCATGCGTATGTATTCAGAATTTTGTTAATAACAATAACACAAAATACCATCAGGCAAATTTAGCTACAATACTACAATTTACAATATTTGAATGGGGACAATTTGAAGTCAATTATTTTGACGGACGTGTTCATGAGCAAATGAAATTCAATCTTCCATGTTCCAGGAATTATGCCTCTGTTAGTGTCATCCGCTTCCCATCCATAATATACTGCAATAGGACAATGTGGCTATGCATTTGGTGTTACAAATGTAACCGAATTAAGAAACCAAGTACGCTCATATGAATGTTTAACTGGCAAGTACATGTTTTAATTGCATACAATGTTAGAGCATGCACATAATAACCAGCGACGATCATAATAAATGGGTTAGCAAAATATATGCCAAATATTATTTATATTAAGAGCACACTAGTCCCAACATAATCCTGTGATTGAAATATATATATTAACACACACAGCTAGTTAGCTGTTTGTACCAATTTATACAAAAAAGGCAAATCATGACAAATTATATATGTTTTTTGCTGATGTAGATGACCACTTGGATTACATTCATTAAGATTACTGCGCAACGTAAAATGTACATTAACTTTATATTCGTACCTTCCCCCCCCAGAATAGTCATATAGACGCTAGGACGTGCAACTGACTATATTCGTGTTATCATTGTTTCGGCGATCTATGAACCCAACATGTTGGATTTGCATCATCATATTGGTCGCCACATGTTAAACGAACTTCTTATTTGTATTACGCAACCTCAACACATACTTACAACATAAATTGTCATGTAATCTCTGTTTGGACAGCCATATCTGGCGACCATTTTGGATTATGAAAACAAAAATAATAATCTAAGGTATGTAGCAAAGAGAAGAAGAATCAATGGACCGCATATCATTTAAGTTAACGAAGATTTGATGGGTCGCAGAGCATTGCTGGCATGCGAAAAACGCAAACTGACGAAAGACAAAATATGCGTGACTTTCAACGGTGACATACCCGTCTTCGGAACTTAACGGCGATATTGCTGAGATGAAGTCCAAGCAGGAATTGGACATGTATTAAAAGATGACTACTTTACATCTGCCTTTTTTGGCAAACATGTTAAGCTTAGATGATGAACATATGGAATATTTTAAGGGTATTATTTTATGTTCTGCTATGCTATCACAACACTATGGCCTACATAAATTATTATGTGTTTCACTCGGGATGCATACCGCAATTATTGTACCCGACATTTATGTATACATGTAATTTACCGAGAACATTCGTGTGTTAATATAATATGATGACATAAGATCACTACTTTATTTATGTTTAATGTTCACAACTAATGTATGTATTAATCCGCACATGTATATTATGTATAGTACTATTACTACACTGTCTGCTATTGCATCTACCTACATCATGTTTACGCTGACTCTATATATATTGTATCTTAAATAATATATGTAATGTATCGCAGACTCAATGAACTATCTATAGTCACCGGCACATAGACACAATTAATGTTTTAACATTCTTAGCACAAATAAAAAATAAAACAATATTAAATATAGTGAAATAGTATGTTTATGGAAGAACTCAATTTGGTTAAATATATATTTAGCTAAGCATGCTTTCAGGAATGCCGGCTGTCCGATATTGCTGATAGGCATATGTTTTATATATAATGTCCAATTTATGTCTGTCTTTCCCTCTCTAAATTAGAAAAATAGTAATCTACCATTTTACTGGTTTGGTGCGCTTATAGTTCATCTCGTTGTTTTTGTGTTTTGGATGTGTATTAACAAATAGTTGTTTTATTATTGAGCTATTAATGAATATTATTATTTTTCACGATGAACGTCCATAAATCGTATATTGAGATCTGTCCTGTTTCTGTTACAAGCCACTTGCCCTTTTGGACAAACATGGCGCAGATGTGGTGGGAATTGCAAACAACGCACGTGCACAAACATGTTTACCACCGAGCGAGAGAGATGCAAGTTTCCGTGCACTTATGGATGCGCCTGTCCACCCGGACGAGACATTCTCCATAAAGGAAAATGCGTAATGCCGAGGCAATGTAGTGGTAAGCGCCAAATGTATTGCAATCCCTCTGTCTGCTCCTTTGATAAATGTAACTTGCAATTCAACAGTAATAAACAATCTGTGTTTTAGTAATCATGGATATATGATAATCTTTACTAAAACGAAGTATATTTTTAAGGTAAAACGGCGACTTTCTCGTGTAATGCACCTACATGACATTATTGATACGATCAATTTTCAGATACAATCAAATTGTACAAATGCACACATGTCCGCATTCATGCGTGTATACATATGTACGAACGTAAGGACCTATATATGTATGCACATATATATATATATGTATACATGCGTAAGTGCACGTATACACGTACGTTTTCCAATTAAAACACACCGTGCCTATGCGTTTCATTGTCGTTCTGTATTTAGCTGTTCAGCTGTTCTTCCTTTTCTGTCACTAAAATTAATAAATAAACACAATACGCTCGATATTTGAAAGAAACATCACATTGTCTATGGCGTAAACGAGGGGAAAGTCAAATATGAATATGTGTGTGTATGTTTGTATGTGTGTGTGAATGTGTGTTTGTGTGTTTGTGTGTATGTGTGTGTACAACAACGACTATAAATATACATATATATATATATATATATATATATATATATATATATATATATAATAGGGATCAGAAAGGTTTTGTGTAACTTGAGTGGAATACTGTTACGTTGTATATACTTCTTTAAGCGTCCTGCCCTGAAGGACAAATCTGGCTGAAATGCGGTGGCAGTTGCACGGCCACGTGTCGTAAGCGTAACGCGGTATGCAAGTCGCGTTACCCATGTGTCCCTGGGTGTGGCTGTCCAGCAGAGCGTCCCTATTTGAAGAACGGGAAATGCATAACGTGGGGGCAATGCGGTGGTAAGTGTCAAATATTCTGGAATCCATCAGTCTTCACCTTGACTAAATGCCATCACAAAGGCGTATGCAACCTAATTGTCTGACGGCGGACGTGTATGTGTTATGATAAATTTACATAAATGTAAAGATTTGATAATTGGCTCCTTCCACAAGCCCTATCGCAACAATAATGATATACAAGAACTAAGCAAGACCTTTTCAACGTTGTCAGACTGACCGGGATGGAACACGCAATATGGGCACGGGAATTTTAAAATTCCAGATGCCGTCCTTAAAACTGCGCAGATGCCGTAGTGCCAGCCTTGAGATATATATTACAGTAGTTCCTGAACTCAGGCTTTGTACTTACGCACGGCCTATCACCACCTATTTCAAGTGTCTTTGAAAACATTGACAGAACATCACGCTTCCTACAACATGTCGAATTCGTTGACAACCGCGTGTTGTCAGCTCGTTCAGCACATTGTATGGCGACATCTACTGAATCATCTTAAGAACCAGATCCTCTCGTTGCTGAACCACGAATTTTCAACAGAGGTTTCGTGCGAAATCCAGCTGCCAATCATCTTAAGAGACAAGAGACAATTGCTAATTGCTAATAATAAAATATGAATATATGTGTGTATGCGTACGTTTTTTGTATTTGTTTGTATGTACGTAAGTATTTACGTATCTATGTGTGCATGTATGCATACATATAAGTATGTATGGTGTTATAGCACAATAGGTCATATACGAACTTTGCGAAGGTTAATATAAGGAATTAGGAGAACACATCTTTCTGCAGTTATTACGTTTGTAGATTTCCGAAAACAAATTTGACACTGTTCATCTTGGCAAAATGATAAGCCTATAGTATATCGAAATAACTAGTAACACCAATCTCCACTATATATATATATATATATATATATATATATATATATATATATATATATATATATATATATATATATATATGATCACACGTGTCAAAATGCAATCACAAGATGGAGGAACTTAGCTTGTTGACATCACGGCTGGAGTGCTAGGAGACATGCTAGGATATATGCTAGAACTAGGGTTCCAAATAACAAGAAGGAATACAAACTTGCTAATCTTGAGTTGATCGCTAATTTTGAATGTGTATTGATATTGTGTTATTACCAGAAGTGATGATTTCGCCTCTAACACGAGAGAAAACGTCAGTTGCAAAGATTTGTTTAAACGCAAATCCTGGAAAGACTAAATACATTCCATTCAATCAATTAGGTAACGCCAGCATCGTAGCCAAAGAAGGGGATATTTTAGAGATAGACCATCAATGCCTTTGCTCCTGGGACGGCAGAACATACACTTAGATCAAGACTAAGAAGATTATACCACGGAGAGCACACAATCAACTAAATCTAATATGGAAGTATACACTATCACGCGACAATTCATAGCAACAGTAAATTATGTACCCATATATTGATGCGAAACTTGGACTATGACATAAATACATAGCAAACAACTAGTTGGAGGTTATACAAGAATGTTTCATTGTTCACAAGCAACAACATATGACCGACAGAAAACTGTACGGTAGAATATGTATAGTCGCCGAAAAGATCAAAGAAGAAGATTAACTGATATTTGCCGCACGTTGCGACATCTATCAAGCCGAAACGGCATCTAGGACGAGATTGTGATAACGGGCACATGGGCCGGCAGGCCAAGAGAAGACCCAGCAGCGAATACTTAGACAGCTTCAAGGAAGACGTAGGACTTTAGGTGGAAGACATAAAGTTGGCGATGGTAGAACGAGAGATCTCGAGAAGGATAGCCACAAATGTTCTAACCCAATGACCGACATGAGGGATTGAATGTATGTATGCATGTATGCATGTATGCATGTATGTATGTATGTATGTATGTATGTATGTATGTATGTATGTATGTATGTATGTATGTATGTATGTATGTATGTATGTATGTATGTATGTATGTATGTATGTATGTATGTATGTATGTATATATGTATGTATGTATGTATGTATGTATGTATTTATGTATGTATGTATGTATGTATGTATGTATGTATGTATGTATGTATGTATGTATGTATGTATGTATGTATGCATGCATGCATGCATGTATGTATGTATGTATGTATGTATGTATGTATGTATGTATGTATGTATGATATGTATGTATGTATGTATGTATGTATGTATGTATGTATGTATGTATGTATGTATGTATGTATGTATGTATGTATGTATGTATGTATGTATGTATGTATGTATGTATGTATGTATGTATGTATGTACGTATGTATGTACGTACGTATGTATGTACGTATGTATGTATGTATGTATGTATGTATGTATGTATGTATGTATGTATGTATGTATGTATGTATGTATGCATGCATGCATGCATGCCATGCATGCATGCATGCATGTATGTATGTATGTATGTATGTATGTATGTATGTATGTATGTATGTATGTATGTATGTATGTATGTATGTATGTATGTATGTATGTATGTATGTATGTATGTATGTATGTATGTAAGTATGTATGTATGTATGTATGTATGTATGTATGTATGTATGTATGTATGTATGTATTTATGTATGTATTTATGTATGTATTTTGTATGTATGTATGTATGCATGTACGTACGTACGTATGTATGTATGTATGCATGTAATGTATATGTGCGATCTGGAATCGTTAAAGTATAAATGTTGCGTTGTGTTTACTTTCCAAGCGTCTTGCCCTGGTAGTCAAGTGTGGACCGAGTGCGGAGGGAGTTGCAGCCTTAAGACGTGTACTAACCCACGCAAACGATGCACTGCGACGCCGTGCGTTTCTGGATGCGGCTGCCCAATTAGCAAACCCTTCTTCGCCAAAGGGAAATGCCTTCGGGGCAATCAATGTGGTGGTAAGTGCATAGTTACGACAGAATCAGTCAGTCAGTCAGAGCAGTAGTCAATTGATGGAAGCAGGCTTTGTCGCATCGCGACCGACACCAGTGTGTATGTGTGTGTGTGTGTGTGTGTGTGTGTGTGTGTGTGTGTGTGTGTGTGTGTGTGTGTGTGTGTGTGTGTGTGTGTGTTTATGTGTGGTGTGTTGTGTCTGTGTGTTGTGTGTTGTGTCTGTGTGTTTTGTGTCTGTGTGTCTGTGTGTCTGTGTGTGTCTGTGTGTCTGTGTGTCTGTGTGTCTGTGTGTCTGTCTGTGTGTCTGTGTGTCTGTGTGTCTGTGTCTGTGTCTGTGTGTCTGTGTGTCTGTGTGTCTGTGTGTCTGTGTGTCTGTGTGTCTGTGTGTCTGTGTGTCTGTGTGTCTGTGTGTCTGTGTGTCTGTGTGTCTGTGTGTCTGTGTGTCTGTGTGTCTGTGTGTCTGTGTCTGTGTGTCTGTGTGTCTGTGTGTCTGTGTGTCTGTGTGTCTGTGTGTCTGTGTCTGTGTGTCTGTGTGTCTGTGTGTCTGTGTGTCTGTGTGTCTGTGTGTCTGTGTGTCTGTGTGTCTGTGTCTGTGTGTCTGTGTGTCTGTGTGTCTGTGTGTCTGTGTCTGTGTGTCTGTGTGTCTGTGTGTCTGTGTGTCTGTGTGTCTGTGTGTCTGTGTGTCTGTGTGTCTGTGTGTCTGTGTGTCTGTGTGTCTGTGTGTCTTGTGCTGTGTCTGTGTGTCTGTGTGTCTGTGTGTCTGTGTGTCTGTGTGTCTGTGTGTCTGTGTGTGTCTGTGTGTCTGTGTGTCTGTGTGTCTGTGTGTCTGTGTGTCTGTGTGTCTGTGTCTGTGTGTCTGTGTGTCTGTGTCTGTGTGTCTGTGTGTCTGTGTGTCTGTGTGTCTGTGTGTCTGTGTGTCTGTGTGTCTGTGTGTCTGTGTGTCTGTGTGTCTGTGTGTCTGTGTGTCTGTGTGTCTGTGTGTCTGTGTGTCTGCTGTGTCTGTGTGTCTGTGTGTCTGTGTGTCTGTGTGTCTGTGTGTCTGTGTGTCTGTGTCTGTGTGTCTGTGTGTCTGTGTGTCTGTGTGTCTGTGTGTCTGTGTGTCTGTGTCTGTGTCTGGTGTCTGGTGTCTGGTGTCTGTGTGTCTGTGTCTGTGTGTCTGTGTGTCTGTGTGTCTGTGTGTCTGTGTGTCTGTGTGTCTGTGTGTCTGTGTGTCTGTGTGTCTGTGTGTCTGTGTGTCTGTGTGTCTGTGTGTCTGTGTCTGTCGTGTCTGTGTGTCTGTGTGTCTGTGTGTCTGTGTGTCTGTGTGTCTGTGTGTCTGTGTGTCTGTGTGTCTGTGTGTCTGTGTGTCTGTGTGTCTGTGTGTCTGTGTGTCTGTGTGTCTGTGTGTCTGTGTGTCTGTGTGTCTGTGTGTCTGGTGTCTGATGTGTGTCTGTGTGTCTGTGTGTCTGTGTGTCTGTGTGTCTGTGTCTGTGTGTGTGTGTGTGTGTGTGTGTGTTGTGTGTGTGTGTGTGTGTGTGTGTGTCTGTGTGTCTGTGTGTCTGTGTGTCTGTGTGTCTGTGTGTCTGTGTGTCTGTGTGTCTGTGTGTCTGTGTGTCTGTCTGTGTGTCTGTGTGTCTGGTGTCTGCTGTTGTGTGTCTGTGTGTCTGCTGTGTTGCTGTGTGTCTGTGTGCTGTGTGTCGTGTGTCTGTGTCTGTGTGTCTGTGTCTGTGTGTCTGTGTGCTGTGTGTCGTGTCTGTGTGTCTGGTGTCGGTGTGTTGTCTGTGTCTGTGTGCTGTGTGTCTGTGTGTCTGTGTGCTGTGTGCCTGTGTGCCGTGTGCCTGTGTGCTGTGTGCCTGTGTGCCTGTGTGCCTGTGTGCCTGTGCCTGTGTGCCTGTGTGCTGTGTGCCTGTGTGCCTGTGTGCCTGTGTGCCTGTGTGCTGTGGCTGTGTGCCTGGTGTTGTGCTGTGTCTGTGTGCTGTGTGCTGTGTGCTGTGTGTCTGTGTGTCTGTGTCTGTGTGTCTGTGTGTCTGTGTGTCGTGTCTGTGTCTGTGTGTCTGGTGTCTGTGTGTCTGTGTGTCTGTGTGTCTGTGTGTCGTGTGTCTGTGTCTGTGTGTCTGTGTGTCTGTTGTCTGTGTCTGTGTGTCTGGTGTCTGTGTGTCTGTTGCTGGTGTCTGTGTGTCTGTGTGTCTGTGTGTCTGTGTGTCTGTGTGTCTGTGTGTCTGTGTGTCTGTGTCTGTGTGTCTGTGTGTCTGTGTGTCTGTGTGTCTGTGTGTCTGTGTGTCTGTGTGTCTGTGTGTCTGGTGTCTGTGTGTCTGGTGTCTGTGTGTCTGTGTCTGTGTCTGTGTCTGTGTCTGTGTCTGTGTCTGTGTCTGTGTCTGTGTCTGTGTCTGTGTCTGTGTCTGTGTCTGTGTCTGTCTGTGTCTGGTCTGTCGTCTGTGTCTGTGTCTGTGTCTGCGTCTGTGTCTGTGTCGTGTCGTGTCGTGTCTGTGTCTGTGTCTGTGTCTGTGTCTGTGTCTGTGTCTGTGTCTGTGTCTTGTCTGTGTCTGTCTGTGTCTGTGTCTGTGTCTGTGTCTGTGTCTGTGTCTGTGTCTGTGTCTGTGTCTGTGTCTGTGTCTGTGTCTGTGTCTGTGTCTGTGTCTGTGTCTGTGTCTTTTCTGTGTCTGTGTCTGTGTCTGTGTCTGTGTCTGTGTCTGTGTCTGTGTCTGTGTCTGTGTCTGTGTCTGTGTCTGGGCTGTGTCTGTGTCTGTGTCTGTGTCTGTGTCTGTGTCTGTGTCTGTGTCTGTGTCTGTGTCTGTGTCTGTGTCTGCGTCTGCGTCTGCGTCTGCGTCTGTGTCTGTGTCTGTGTCTGCGTCTGTGTCTGTGTCTGTGTCTGTGTCTGTGTCTGTGTCTGTGTCTGTGTCTGTGTCTGTGTCTGTGTCTGTGTCTGTGTCTGTGTCTGTGTCTGTGTCTGTGTCTGTGTCTGCGTCTGTGTCTGCGTCTGCGTCTGCGTCTGCGTCTGCGTCTGCGTCTGCGTCTGCGTCTGCGTCTGCGTCTGCGTCTGCGTCTGCGTCTGCGTCTGCGTCTGCGTCTGCGTCTGCGTCTGCGTCTGCGTCTGCGTCTGCGTCTGCGTCTGCGTCTGCGTCTGCGTCTGCGTCTGCGTCTGCGTCTGCGTCTGCGTCTGCGGCTGCGTCTGCGTCTGCGTCTGCGTCTGCGTCTGCGTCTGCGTCTGCGTCTGCGTCTGCGTCTGCGTCTGCGTCTGCGTCTGCGTCTGCGTCTGCGGCTGCGTCTGCGTCTGCGTCTGCGTCTGCGTCTGCGTCTGCGTCTGCGTCGGCGTCTGCGTCTGCGTCTGCGTCGGCGTCGGCGTCGGCGTCGGCGTCGGCGTCGGCGTCCGCGTCCGCGTCTCGCGTCTGCGTCTGCGTCTGCGTCTGCGTGCGTGTGCGTGTGCGTGTGTGTGTGTGTGTGTGTGTGTTTT